>KN487122.1:21602-31954 GCA_000787095.1 Periophthalmodon schlosseri
AATCAGACCAACACAGCCCCTTGACAACCCTCCTCCGTCCTCCCTCCATCCTGAACCAGTCTCTTCTGGCCTGGCATCTGCTTGCTTTCTTTTTTTATTCATTTCATCTTTTTGATTTGAATCCTCTCCTCCCTCTCTTCTCTAGCTAATGGGCGTACTCCCTCTCTCTGTAGAACTCTCCCTATCTATTGCTGGGTCCGTGTGTTGCTCTCTTGTATCCGTTCGTCTGTCCGTCTATTCGTCCGTGTGTCTTGTCTGTCTGTCCATCAGGCGCTTCACTTTCTGCGTGGCTGGTGGTCCTGAGCCAGTGCCTGTGTGGGGCCCCCCATCTCAGTGAAGCCCTGGGGCTGAGGGCCCGGGCTCATGTTGCCTTTCTGGGACTGCTTCACCTGGGTCAGGATCTCCCGAATCTTCCTCTGGGCCAGCTGCACAGCACATGCAGTAGGGTTAGTATCTCAGCAACACACAACCAGCCCCACACAATCAATGGCCATATTTTATTCAAAACGTATTACAATTAGCAAGTGACATTATTTTCCTCTTCAGAGGATGAGGGTATAAAATCCTTTGATTTCTAAAGGTATGTGATAATGTGTTAGCATAGCCTTCAACAGTTTGGTCTCATGCATCTTTTAAAAATGTAAGTACAATTGCAATTTTATTTAGAATTGGATTTGTTTGTTATTATATTGTCAAGATACAGTTGTTGCACATTTTGAGACCAGCAAAAGCACAGTTGAGTCTGCACTGATAGCACTGACAATGCACGCCAATAATGTTGAGAGAAGAGTGGTGATTTCCTGATGCTGGTACCTGACTGGCAAAGAAGTGTCCGTTGATCTTGACGATGACCTGGTCATTTTCATCTGGAGTCTGTTCTCGGGGTACCACCACCTCTGCAGCAGTGAGATTCTGCAGCTCATTCACCTGAGACACACAAACAGTTACTTCACACAACTGTTCCAGAGCTGTACCCAACTGTTACCTTTTACGTTATAGTAGTCGTAGGCCTACCGTTTTGCCTCCCTTTCCAATAACTCTGCCAGCAGCAGAGGCTGCCATCTTGATGTGAGTCTCCAGTTTGACTTCTTCTTTGGGGCCAAAGAAGTTTTCCTCTTTGAGTTTGCCATAGATCCGCCCCTGAGCCTATCACAGAGACACAAACGCACAGGTAAATTATTGGTGAAAACTCCACACATTTTCCCAACCATGACAGGAACCTAACCAGAACCCTCTCACTATGAGATAAAAATACAAAGCACTTGTACCTTGAACTGTGCCTCAGGAGGTCCAGTTACAATGACCTGTCGAACTTTAGAGTCGGAGGATTCGGCTGGAGCAATCTGTTAGACAAAAACCTGCTTAGTACTTTTCAGACAGCTGATGCTTGAGTAATAAAAGCAAGAGGAGGTCAGACCTTGATGGAGGCCCCGGCAAAGCGGCTCAGCTGTTTGATGTGTTGGCCTTTCTTCCCAATGATGGCTCCCACGGCCTGGGCTGGGATGTACACGTGCACAGTCTCCTGCTCTGGAGCCTGGGGGCACATATGACTACATTATAACTTGTTTGTCCTCCTCAGACATAGCATTAAATCCACCCAGAGATGGAATTGTGAATGAAAATGTGATAAGAAGAAAATGTTCTAAATAAGTGAATCAAGTAGATGTTAAAACCCAAGTAGAAGGTAGACAATTTCAAAGTAGGAGTAAATGAGCCTTTGTGAGGATATGATGATAACAGACTCACCCCAAAGCCATAGAGAGCCCCTCCACAAGAGTTGCCTGGGGGAGGTGGAGGCAGGCCGCCAGAGGACGGAAACAGGCCCAGAGCGCCCAGGTTGAGGCCTGGGATAAGGTGGGTCTGTTGCTGTGCAGAAGATACAAATGTAAATCTTGTGCTCAGAGTGCAGAGACTAAAGTCACGTCCTGTGTGTGTGGGTCTCACGTTCATAGCAGCCACGTCATTCTCGTACGCCTCCCGCAGCTTCTTGGAGATCTCCTCTTCAGCCTTACAGGAGGCCTCCACGGTGCCAAGCACCATGATGGTCCTCTCTGGGTTGTACATTGTCAAGTCTTGTAAGCTACAAATAGTCAGCAACGAAAATATGATTGTGGAGCACAACAACAACATTCCATTGATCCAATCTGTTAGTCCTGTGTCAGGCTGAATGTGGAGTCACACATTAGCTACAAAGTATAAGAGTAACTGCTGAAGTTTGAGATTCTGACATGAGTTTGTTCTTTATTCTTTCTTTTAAAAAGTATTTCAGTTTCAGTAACATGACTAATATTATGAAGATAATTGTTTCTTGTGTGGGAATCTGTGGAACTCAAAACCCTCAGACACTGTATAACTGGTATATTAGATAGCTCGCTGAGGCTCACCTCTGTGGAACAGTTCTTGCATGGGTTTTAGCAGATCTTAACATCATTAAAACTCATTCACTCTCAAACTCAAATGCCCCCTTGCTATGACACAGCAGCCATCTGACATCATCTACCCCTGGCACAATAGCTGCAGGAACACACTAGCACCAGTAACCTCAGCCCCATTGTCAGCGTGTGGTGTAAAGATAACTGTCTATAGCTCTGTGGGACATGAGCAGCCTTACGAGGAGATGGTAATCTTGGTGTCTGTGTCTTGTTCCACTTTCTTCAGGTTGCGTCCCTCTTTGCCGATCAGACGTCCCACAAAGTTGTTGTGAGCCAGGATTTTGAGAGGGACCTCATCAGCACTGCAGTAGGAGCAGAGGGTGGTCACACACAGGTGGACACACAAATGTCTCGTGTTAGATTAGGCAGAGCGGGAGTAACGTACGTCTTGGTATCCTTGGCCTCCTGGTGCATAATTTCCAGGATCATGCGGCAGGCGGCGGAGCATCCCTCTGGGGTGGAGTGGATACTGATGGGCTTCTCAGCAGCTCCTGCGTTCTCTTTGCGGTGGACATCAATCCTGAGGGCACAGTGGACATGTGTCACAACTTGAACTTCAGGGTCAGTAAGTGACTTTGTGATGTGATGATTATAGACAGATAATAATTTTATGCATGCAGTTGAAATTTGACAATTAAAAAATCTGTGACGTAAAATAAATTAAATTGAACTGTATAATGCAGTACCAGCCCCTTTTCCACAGTCACAGCCTGGTGTTTAAGATAATAAGGGTGAAAGCATGTGCTGTGTGTCACTCACTTGCTCTGTGTCTGCTTGGTGATGTTGCGGATGGTGGCCCCCTCTTTGCCGATGATAGCTCCCACATACTGGGTGGGCACCAGCAGCCTCAGGGGGAAGTCGGGGTGGGGTTTGCCGGGAGCGCCGTGGGTTGGTGAGCCACTGCGCGGTCCTCCCCGGGGTCCATACCCTGCCCTGCGGCCATTATCGGGGCCCCTCTGCCCGTCCAGATCACATGTTTCATCAGGGATGTAGGACACGTGCAGAGCATTGTTCTCAAACTGGTATCCGTTCAGCTTCTGGATGGCTCTGGCAGATCAGAATAACATACTATCACATGTCGGATTTTAGCAGCTGTTGGAAGAACCTGAGGAACTGTGATAGAGTTAGAGCTGTAGTCAACTAAAGAAATTGTTGGTAGACAAAGTCATCCTGCCGATTAGTCGACTGAAAAGGGGGTGTGGCAAAAGCTCTCAAAACTATTACATATTACTATGTATCTGATCCAAACTGCACTCACAAGACTACACCTGCACAGGAATTCATGCAAAAATAACTATTTATGCTGGAAATAGTTCTAGGAAACAATGTTATTTGTTTTTTGTGTTTTGTTGTTATTTGTTTTATTTGTGTGTGTTTGTGTGTGTGTGTGTGTGTGTGTGTGTATATATATATATATATGTATATTCATATAAAGACAGAATAACTATTAAATGAATCTGCCTTTATAGATATAAATACCGAAAATACCAAATCTTCTCCTTATAATCTAAATAAAATGATTAGTTAACTAAATAACTAAATTTTGGTCAACTAAGACTAAGAGGCTCAGATGAATCCAGAAGTGTTTCTGAAAATCAGTCACTATTTTGTATATTTGAAATAATGGCCACTAGATGGCGCACAATGAGCATATAATTTGGATTTCCTGGGACCTCATATAGTATACTTCCATTCTGCTCATATCAGATAAGTGTCAAAAACAGTGGAGCTTACTGTCGGGCGTGGTCCCTGGAGGCGTAAGTGACATTGACCACTGCAGTCTCACTGTCTGTGTTCACTGTGGACACAACACAAACCTCTCACACATCATGTTCAACAAGGTACAAAACAGTCACAAATTTCCAATCACTGACTTATTCTCGAAATAGTATCTTTTGATGCTACTCTCAAGTGACAAAAACTTTTCACTTTTTAATGACTCTAACGTGCAGATTTTAGTATGCACTTTTATATACTGCTTCCAAAGTAAATCAATTCAATTGTTTAAAAGTTTTGTTAGTTTAGTTCATAGTTACAGGTTATATTTACAAGATAAACCAAAGCAATGATGTGAAAATGTTATGTCAGATTGAACACTGTGTAAAGTACAACTGGATGAGGTTGAGTTTGTACCTTGTTCACAATTCTCTACTGTTCCACACTGGGCTAAAAGACCATCCAAGACCTAAAAACACAAGAGCAAAACGGTCAGAATGCAAACACATGGTTTGTACATGTACATGTACCATTATTATTCATATTAAATATTGATACTGTAAACAGCCTAAAATGTATTATATGATTTTAATAGGGTTGTTTTAACAAAAAGAGCACATTTATGTTTATAGACAAGTTTTTTTGTTTATTTTTTTGAAAGGTCATATATTTGCCATTGGAAAAAACACAAACAACTGATTTCTCGTAAATACAGAATTTATTTGAAAACTGTATGAAGCAAGAAGCTACTGACAAATGCTTCATCAAATTTAGTTTCATACTCTCAAACTGTATAGAACAGAAACAAGCATCAACTTGTCTCCATAATAAATGTGGCTGTTGTAAAAACTTTGAAATACATGTTTGTTGCATTTCAAAGACTTGATGGGGTCTTTTTATGTAAATATTATGTGAAGTGTAGGGCAGAACAAAATACAGAAATACAGTATTAGTTGCATGTAGTTTTGACATGGTTAAATAGTTTTTACTATAGTACTATAGTTTTTATATAGTTTTTCACTCAGGAAAAATAATATTATGAGAGGACAGAAATATTGACTGCTTAAAGGATCCTTAACAAATCTGACTGTAAGACTCAGCTACAGTTTTGGCCCGTAGCACATTTTATCACTGTAAGAGAGACAATATTTCATTATCTAAAATAATTGCAGATTTACTAATTCCAACTTTTGAGCCCCCCAGTGTAGCGCAGACACGTCGCCCCCATGTGGACTGAGGAGGATTGCCACAGACTTGGCACTGGACCAAATGGCACCAAGCCCTACACCAGGCCCCGTCTGTCTGCTCCTCTCTGCCCGATGGAGGGCCGCGCTGTGCCACCACACCCTTAGCACATACACACAAGTATTCTACACAGATCATCATTACAAAATGGTCTTTAAGGAGACGGGGAAAGTCACAAAAATACAATGTCAATGTTTTTTGGACTGCTTGGATAATCATAATCAAATCATTCTGCAATCCATCAGAAATATACTAAAACATGCCTGTAAATGTCTTGGTTGAGGTTCAAGTATCACACAAAAAGTGATTGGACTGTAAAATTAACCAGAGAAGTACTGAAATATCACCTTATACTTTTGATTACATTACAGAGAAACTCAGTTCTTTTAATTTGTATTTATTAACATTTTGGATGTTTTCTTTTTAATACAACATATTTGATATTATGTAGATGATGCATTGCACACATTTACTTTCAGTCACAAATGTAGCCAAAATCATTTAAAAAGTAGATGCAAAGTTATAGCAAACAGTACAACATTTTAGAAACTTGTTGAAACTTATCTTAGTCAGACTTTATTTTCCCTAAAATGTGCAGTTTTAGTACTTATAATGGTTTAGATTTTAACTCCATTGCTGTAGGGACTAAAATGATAAATTATAAAAGTAATCAAAAGCATGAGTGAACTAATCTAGTTTTAATACCATGAACATATGAGGTGATTGTAAATATCCTGTACTGCGCTACTAAAGATCACCTACTTCAGCCCTTTAGTAAAACATAAAAATCAGTCTTCTGTATGAGACATCAACAGACAAACTCTACAAATATATAATCATAATAGCATCAATATTAAACAAAGCTAAAATATTATGTTTATGCATGTGTGCACATTTAATAAAAATAAAAATATAATAAATAAATAAATAAATATACCCTTGTTTTACTCTGAATGAAACAGCAATAAATTAATTAATAATAACAGACCTCATAATTGCCATGTCAATGTCACAAATCACACTGCAAATATTGCAGAATTTTATAGTTATTAATGAAGAATTCACTTGCAAAAAATCATTAAAAAATAAAAATCATCCGATGCTTGTAATTTACCAGACAACTTTTAGTGTAATCCAAATTTAATTTGATGCTAACAAAAAGAAAGCTATCTATGTACGTAGATGAACACTCATTTCAAGGTTGAGGCGAGCTGAATGACTCAATAGAAGAATGATTAGATCCAGATACCATTTTAAGAAGCCTGAGAAGTTGTCTGGGCCCTTTCATGGAGAAGAACCGTTTTATATGTTTTTATAAAAGTGTCTTTAGCTGACAGGAGAAATCTCACTCACATAGGAAAGGTATGGTTTCAGTAAGGCCTTTTACTATGACACTTCTTTCTACAGATTGAACTAACAACCGAGAAAATAGTGCAAAATAAAAAAATAGATATAATTTAACATGCAAACTTAACTTTTCATTTTACATTTTCACACTGTCATAAGTACATGGCCTAGACATATGTCTAATCCTGGGACAATAAATAGATGGATAAACAGGTTAGATTTTAGGTTTTCTAACCATTCATCATGAGCAGTCATTAATATATGATATGTAAACTACACTGCTCCTGGTGAAACAAAAGTACAGTATCTATATGGTTGAAGACAAGTTCATTAGTGCATGTCTGTTCACACCATGGTTCACGAACAGGAATGTTACAATACAACATATTACAGTATTGTGACTAAGGGAAGGGCAAAAATGCAACTTTTTAGAGCACAAAATCACAAGTGACTTAAAACAAAACAAAAAAGTTGATTTAACCAACAGAAAGTTCAAATCAAATCAATTTTTTTTTTTTTTTTTTATCCATGCAGCCCTAATTATACATTTAAATATACATTGTCTAAGATACAATATTTAATTTAAACATAATCTTTCAATACAATTAAAAGTGTGTGTGTGGTGTAAAAAAAGTCACCATATTCAAAGGTAATAAAGTGATATTAATGCACTTTAGGTTTATAATTTTTTTGAGAAACATGTTAACCTCAACCATGACATATATATTTAAGTGGACATAAAGTATTATGCAATATTAACTTTTATGAGCTTTTATCATGTAATAGTTAACCTTATCACAAGCTCACTCTGAGTTATTCTGTTTTGTCCTGTATTCAGGGTGTCAGAGCTCAGAACCCATTTTCCCCTAGCCCCTTTCATATGGACTGCAAAAATACCTGCCATCAAAATGATTAGTAACACTAAAATGTGATGACAGTTTAATCCTGATGACAAGGCCCTGCTCAAGTTGTAGATTAGAATTTTAGAAAGAATCAGTTTGTAAAATATGCAAAAGGACTGACCTCCCACCGCAGCTGAGGGGGAATGTTTCGGATCTGTAGCTTCCTGGTCCTGTGAAAATATAAGAAAAGGATTTAACAACCCAAACTTCATCAGTCTGACAGTAAATACAATTAAATACAATTTCAATAAAATATTTTGACACTAATTTTGACTGGTTTTACATATGAGACTGCATTTGCAATTTAGTTCACATTGCACATTTTAAACACCACATTATGAACTGCAAAACTAATACAAGAATCACATTAATTTCAAGTTAAAACTACAGGGTTAGCAGTTAGCAGCACTTTAGTTCAAACATACATACCCCACAGCATTGGTCATGCCAAAACTTTATAAATCTTGTCTACAGTTTTGCAAAAAACTGCTATCCCTGTTTAGATCTGTACAAACATCTTCTGAAATGTGATTCTTGTATTAGTTTGTCAGTTCATTCAATCTTTCTGTCAGTTCTTCTGGATGCATTTAGAATGTAAACTTCCAACAAAATCCTATTATTAAAACTCACATCGCAAGTCTAATTGCAATCTTTGTCAGAAAAATTGCAATTAGATATTTTTCCCCAATCATTCAGCTCCATTTACATGCACTCATTCCAGATAAGGTTTCACCAATGGCACAATCTGTAGCTAAATAGCTTTTCTTGTGGGCTTTTCAAGGAGTCATGCATCTTAAACATCACCACAAAAATGTGTACTTTGCCAAAAATGATAACGATTTATCATTTATGGGTTTGAAGTTATTCTTAAATTATTTATAAGGTGATGCACTACTTGTTTTATTGACAAGAATCCTTGACCTTTGACCTGTTTTTGTAACTGCTACCATAGAAGTCCTTAAATCTCTTCTACCTCGGACTCTGAGAATTTTGATGATGTCTGGAATGGAAATGTGGCTGTGTGTGTTTTGCTTCTCTCCAGACCACACCCAGGGAGTACCCACCCCCACGTCTCCATCCGACCTACGGGAGGCTCCCTTGTGAATAGGCTTTTGTGTGCTGAGAATACCTGACATCCACCCTCCAGAAAAACAGTGTGGCCTTTTGATCACCGAATCACTGATCGATGCTAAGTCTGCAGGCTACGCAACAGCCCCATCCCATTCCGAAACACACCTTTACAGGCAGAACTCTGAGCCCCTCAATGTAAATGCCTTTCCACCTTATCAGCACATCATCTGCCCATTATCCGGCTCTTACACCCTCGTTCACCCCAACCCCCAACACGCCACCACCGCTGAACTCGCGTGACCCGCACTGTTGACGCCTGTTGGCCTAGGGGGTGCTCCCCATTGGCTGAAACCATGGCAACAGGTCAGGAATGGGCGGGCTGTAAGATGGATAGATGGATGGATGGATAGACAAGTAGACAACAAAACAACCCACCAGATTATCTAAGTTATGATTCAAAATTTGATCAAGGTCTTCTTTAGCATGCTCAACTAAAGAATGTGAACTACTTTCAAAGAATGTAGTCAAGAGGTTGTATCTGGTGTTGACAAAGATAAAAGTAGTTAAAAAAAATGCTTTGTATTCTAAAATAAGTATGTATTTGTGGTAAAAACTATGACCATGTGAGATTTTTCTTTTTTGGTTGTTATTTTCAGACAGAACAAAGTTAAGAAAGAAAAGATGCACAGGAATGAAAAGGAGTAAGCGCATGAAAGGAGCATGCTGCCTAAGGCGGAGGTGGCATAGAGGAGCTCCTGCTACAGAAGAAAAGGCTATTCTGGGTGGGGTCAAAGGGCAGGGGTCGGAGCTCTTTAGGCCAGACACAGGGGCCATGGGAGCAAAGTGCCCCCCAAAGCAGCAACATGTAGATAAACAACCAAAAATGGATAGTGACTCGCCCGTGTAGTCAAGGCAACAAAAAGTTTTTTGGAACTTACGATGAACAAACAAAAAAATATCAGAAACCAAGCCCCTAATACTAAAAATAAGTCAAAATACTCACAATCAATCTACATTTCTAAAGAGATATTTATGTAGCGTTCCTGCATGACTGCTGTTGGCACTACGGGCTAGAAATGATCATGGATCATACATACTATACATTCAAAAGCAAAAGCACACAGCATGGAGCTTCTAATTCCACTTGATGACCATACAATATGTGTCTTCTTCATCGTTTCATCTTCTGACAGACACATTTGCAGGATGATGGTGGACAGCATACATTTAAATTATATAGGTGATTTGTTTGAATGGGTAGTGTGGCTTACATGTACATGATTTAAATTACCTTTTCTATTAGCATGTGAAGTATTCTTTGACAAATGAATTCTACCGTACATACTACTACACATAGGACTGGCCTCCTACTCACTCCAGCCCATGTCACCTATAAGAATAGATGTGCCATGGTTCAGCAACACAAGTGCTTATCGATAAAGCCTTTTATCCACAGTTTACGACGTCAAGCTTAGGGTACATCTGCCAGAGTCTCAAGTGACCTCAGCAACAAACAATGTGATAAACCACCGCACCACAAGAACAGGCTCAACAAATTAACAAAGCCCACTCACTGAGCAAAGTGAGTTTTGCAGCGGGGCAGGGGCTTTCTCTGTTTAGGGATACTAGAATACAGATG
>KN487123.1:0-10700 GCA_000787095.1 Periophthalmodon schlosseri
GAGAGAAGAACTCAGCTTAAATATGTGTGTGTGTATTTGTAATATTTGTGTGTTAGATGACACAATTTCAGGTATGTTTTTGATGAAGAAACATTATAACATAGTTCAGAAAATAAAATATAGGCCCTTCAATTATATTATGTGTAAAGAAACTGCTGTAGTAATCAATCAGTCAATCAGTATCACTTTATTTGTCCCCGAGGGGCAGTTTAAGCACATTGAGCAGTCAAATACAATAATAATAGAAAGCTCAAACAAAAGTCTCAGTGAAGCTCAATAGGTAGGGACATCAGATCCTGTATCAGAGCAGTTTAGGAGAGTAACGGTCCTCAGAACAACACTGTCCTTCCTCTGTTTCCTCTCATTCCTCTGTGTCCTGCAGCCTAGGCATTACAGCAGACTCCAGGGGGAGCCAGGTAAACTCTGGAGACGCAACAGGAAAGCCTCTCCTAAGCCACTCTCTTACTCTGCTCTGTTATTTCAGTCGGTGATGAGACAGGACATTCCTTTGAAGTGTTCTGCCATATTTGGCACAGAAAAGTCTGTTGCACTGTTGTAAAAAGTCTGTAGCATTTCCGAGCTAGCTGGTTAGCATAGCTAGCTCCATGCAGGGTCGCCATGGCTAAAGGAAAAACAAACTGCTCCAGTCACACAATCCAATAGTCCTTAACTTCTGTCCTTTGAACTGCACGTGCTGTACTTCTTAATTGGTCAAAATCCCAAAATGTTAAGTAAAAAATTTAAGATAAAAATTTAAAAAGTAAAAAAAACTGCTCAGTGTGCCAGCCAGTCGGCCACAGGAGCAGTCAACCACAACCATGGCAACCACGGACTTATATCCATGTAGTGTAATGTCCTTGTTTGTTGCTCAGTGTGCCAGCCAGTCAGCCAAAGGAGCAGTCAACCACAACCATGGCAACCACGGACTTATATCCATGTAATGTAATGTCCTTGTTTGTTCTTCAGGTTCAAACTCGAAACATCCGGTGCCTCCCCGACGTCTTGGTCATAAACTGTGAAGTGAACAGTGCCAAAGAGGCAGAGTTTTGGAGAGTCCAGGCTGAGGTCTGTAACACTGCAGGGAGTTAATATTTTTTACAAATCATCACTGATGTTTATAACAACTGCAACTAACACCTAGTCAGCAATTATTTTTTCGATTAGTTGAATTTTTTTACATACATTTTTCACTGATGTTTATAACAACTGCAACTAACACCTAGTCAGCAATTATTATTTCAATTATTAGTTGAATTTTTTTACATACATTTTTAACCGGATAACAGTAAAAATATGGTAACTGAAGGCTTCTAGATAGTGAATATAGATAATATATAGATAGAATACAGATAGTGTATTCTTGAAAATCTGAAATGATTTTGCCATGCTTTTTAGAGTCTGTATAGTCCAGAAAACGACTAATGATTACTAAAACAGTCAACCATTATTTTAATCGTGGACTAGTCACGATTATTCTGATTAATCCTAATAATGTAACACATTTCTTTCTCATGTTTTCTATAATTCCTCCAGTACGCGTTCAACAAGGCTATGCAGAAAGAGGCGAGTGAGCCGCCCAAACCGAAAGACCCCCCACCCCCCTTGCCGACAGAGTGGTGTCTCGAGTAAGGACTCTGTAACAGTATAAGTACACAGTGTGTTTGTGTTTGAGTGTGATTTGACCAAAAACATAAGGAGAGTAATTTGTATTTCTTTTAATTGTATAGGCTTGAAAATCTACCGTAAATGTAACATCTCACTGTTTGGCAAGCCAGTCCCTCTTACTTTCTGTTTGGATGCAGAGCGGTCTGGAACCAGACCATAAAGGCTGTCAAACAACCGTCCTAACTTAATATTGTGATATTGTGATCTTAGCAGGCCAGGCAACACCTCTCAGCCCCTTCTGTATTGATGTGGGGACATTATATTATAGACTAACTAAATATGACCACCTCCCCCAGCAAATTGCACCCTGCTAGTACAGATGTTAAGTTTCCCTGTTCTTTCCCTCTGGCCTTTTCAGTGCAGAGGAGGTGTGCAGTCTGGAGGGCTTCAGCTTTGACACTCGGGCTGAGGACCTGAGACACGTGTGGATCCCTCTGACTCTGAAAATGTGCATCAATAAAACACAGGGTCTGGAGATCAGCAGCTGGAACGAGGCAGAGGAGGTGAGGGTTTATATATGGCTCAACTAACTACTATACTGGAAATGGACTATTTTTGTAGTGTATCACAGACAATAATATAGTTTTTATATAATGCTTTTGGAACACCCACTCCCCACACTCAGCCATCCGCTCCAACTACCACCAATAACTGCATCCATACACAACAACCATATGCACAGGTTGGAGCAGGATTGTACCCCAACCATGTAGTTGTAAGACAATTACTATGCCTCCTAAGATGCATGATGCAATAATTCTAAGGTCTTTCAGCTGAGTGAGATTTACCAAAAATACTTAAATTTATATTTTTGTTGTGCCTTTCTAATCCTACTTGTTTTGGTCCTGGTTTAATCTTTGTTTGGATTTTGTCTTAACTAGTAAATTCAGCCATTTACATCTTTATGTTCATGTTAACTGAACTTGCTGTGTCAAAAATCTATTAAATATTGAATTTTTGAAGTATTTAAGATGGTATTGAATATTTAACTTTTACTCCTATTATGCAGCCCTAATGCTTTGTGACTTGCCTGTTTGTAGTTGAGTGCAGAAGAGGAGGCGGAGGGAGCGTCTCTGTACGATTTGGTGGTGACAGTGCCTCACATTGTTGACGCTCGGACCGGAGGAAACCTGGTGGCTCACATCAAAGTGGGAGAGACCTACCACCAGAGAAAAGAGGTCAGGAAGGTTTAAATATTCTGTTATAAATCCACATCTTTTTAGCTTGAATCTCCTAAACCAAACCTGGGCTACTGATATGTTGTTTCATTCATACATGTTTAGGTAATCTCATAAAATGAAGTTATCTTGTTTTAAACACTATATGTGTGCACTTGCTTCTGTGCATTTTTAAGCCTATAGGTGTCTCGTCAATTAAAAAACTTAACACTATCAAGTATCTGTTGCTAATTTCATTTTTTTTTGCCAAATTTAGTTGTAAATGTAAAATATCAAATCAAATTTTAATCAAATATTAAAATTAAAGCAAAGAATAATATGTGACTCCATAATGTTGTTAGGGCGTGACACATCAGCAGTGGTACCTTTTCAACGACTTCCTAATAGAACCAATTGATAAGGTAAAGTAATATCGGATTTGCCTACGGAAGTTGCTGAATGTGTTAGATTCAGAGACATCATGTTGTTTTACATTTGCCAGACTGAAGCTGTGCAGTTCGACGTGAGCTGGAAGGTGCCTGGGATCCTTTACTACGCCAAGAGGAACTACCACACCAAATATGACCTCCGCAGTAAGTCATTTAGCATTTCACAAATAAATTCATTTATTTGACTATGTTTAACTATCAACTAGGGCTTAACAATTTGAGTAAAAAAATTGAATTTGTCTGACAAGCATTGCAATTGTTATTAAATTTGCAACTGGTGTTTAATAATAGGAAAGTCCAAATTTTAAAAATAAAAAAATAAATAAAATAAATGTAATTTCATTTATTGGCATGTAATAAAGAAATTTAAAGGTGTACTATGTAACATTTCTGGGGAGAGGAGGCAAAAAAAATGTCAATGTCAGTGCAATTGAATAAATTCAAGATAGATAAGTCTAAATCTCCTTGGAGACAAGCAGGTGACCCTCCACCAGAAAAGTTACATAGTGCACCTCTAATGTAACTAATGTACGGTAATATATTGAAAAAAGGTTATTTACAAATTCTAAATAGACAGAGTAGAATCTAACCACATTGTATTTACTGTAAAAATATAAATGGTTGTTCATCCATACCTAAAATGAATACAAGTCTATTCACATGTTCAATGGCTCTTTGTCTCCTTCAGTAAAGAACCCCATAGACGCGAGTGTGCTGCTGACGGAGGCGTCTTTGGCTCGTAAACAGAGGAAGACTCACGCCACCTTTATCCCTCTGATGGTCAGTGAGATGCCCCAGGCTGGAGACCTGGTCGGGCTGGATGCTGAGTTTGTCACACTCAACCAGGTATGGAATTAAATACATGCTGTATAGGGCTTGCTGTTGAGCTAGATAGGGATAGCACTCGTTATTAAGTTTTATCATATTAAACAAAGACAGAACAAAACCAAAGATAACAGAAATTATGAGGTGTAACATAAAAGGAATTAACATAGAAACACTCACACATTTAGACATTTTAACAGGTGCAGACACTTACAAACTAAAACCCCCATTGCTCAGTCTATTAGACATGGACTGATACCAATAAAGGGTTTTGTGTATCGATATTGGTTCATGTAATTGATAAAAATGTATTGCTGGCCAAGAACAAAATATAATTAACAATCTATATGAAATTAAACTAAACAAGATAGAGCTTTAAAATGGTGATGATTTGTAAAGATATTTGTGAAATCAAAACTTTTTCCTAATTCTTGTGTTGTAGGAGGAGGCAGAGCTGCGCAGTGACGGCACCAAATCGACCATCAAACCCAGTCAGATGTCTGTGGCCCGGATAACCTGTGTCAGAGGCCAGGGTCCCAACGAGGGTGTGCCTTTTATAGACGATTATATCTCCACCCAGGAGCAGGTAACAGTGCTCACCTGTACTCAGCATTGCAGTTATTCTCAATCTCCAGCAGTTACCATTAATTACTGTAGCAATAACCATAAAAGTCTTCCTGGGGTTTAAACTAAACCTAGAGCGACTTAAACTGACTGTTGAGGCTCTACAGAGGCTAAAAAGAGATACGATGTGAGGAGTGAGTGAGTACAATAACAGCTGTAACTTAAGCCCGAAACAAGTTTGGACAAATATTACTTCATATTGCCTTGCCCTTCCAGGAACTGAAAAAGGTTTCTACTGGTTGAAAACCTCCTGTGTTCTTGTAGGTGGTTGACTATCTGACGCAGTATTCAGGCATTAAACCTGGAGACCTGGACGCAAAGATTTCTTCCAAACACCTGACCACCCTGAAGTCCACATATCTGAAGCTGCGGTTCCTCATCGACACTGGGGTCCGGTTTGTTGGTCATGGGCTACAGAAGGACTTTAGAGTTATTAACTTATTTGTGAGTTAAAAACATTCAAGTTCTTATCATTTTTAACTTTTGGTTTGATTGCATCTAAATTAGTATTTATAATTTTTATATTTCATTGTTGTGCTCTGCAGGTTTTGAAAGACCAGGTTATAGACACTGTTCACTTGTTTCATTTGCCTCGAAAGAGGATGATTTCACTGAGGTTCCTCGCCTGGTACTTCCTGGGTAAGATACATTGAATAATGAAATTAGTAAAAGTAAGTAATTAATATTTTTTTTACAGTTAAATGTGATATTGATATAAGAAATATGATGTAAAAATATGGTCAGTGAACAGAATTCATAAATACATAACATGCGTTGGTATTTTGGTGCAAACAGCAGTAATATTTAGCAATATTTAAATGGATATTTAATGTAACATATACTTCAAAATTAACTATGTAATGATTTATATTATAGAATCATATAATAGAATGTGACCATTTATATGCAAAGAGCACTAAAGAATGGATTTCATTAAAACTAAAAGATAATTGGGCTTATTATTTATTTTTTATTTTTTGGTAAATAATTTTAGTTTGTTACAACAACAAAAAATAAATGATGTAACTTGTTCATGAATTTACAACACAACAAAAAAGACATAGCCATAAAGCCCTGTATTGCACAAGGCTAAATAACAGGACATAAGCCCAATTCAAATAAGGACTTCTTCCTCTCATCCATCTTTTTATTTTCAGACCTGAACATCCAGGGGGAAACCCACGACAGCATAGAAGATGCACGCACGGCTCTGCAGCTCTACAGAAAATACCTGGAGCTGAGTCGAGGAGGCGGCTCAGACGACGTGAGGAAAGTCCTGAAGGGGCTGTACGAGAAGGGCCGGCAGCTGGACTGGAAAGTCCCAGAGACTGAGACTGGAGGAGAGGGCCAAGGTATGAGCCCAGAGGAGCACAGTCAAAATAAACTATACTATTTAGAATTATTTAATTTCACTATATGTATCTTGATTTCAGCCATTTTGACAATTTAGAGTTTTTATGTATAAAAGTTGTCAACATAGTTTTTAATGTTTCACTCAAAATATTTCTGTCCATATAATAAGATTTTCTGACTAAGAGAAAATGTCTTATTCCAGTCACAGATTTAGTTTTTTAAAGGTGCATTGCGTAACTTTTCTGGGAAAGGGTACATCACTTGCTTATTTCTGTTGAGATGTTAGTGCTTTGTCTAGAATTTTCCACAGTATGGCATTAATCCATACTAATTATCTATAGCATCACAGGTGATTTGAATTACTCAAAAATACCTTGAAAAACTAGCAGGGTTGCCTCTCCACAGATCTGACCTATTACTTAGACTGGTGATACAGCCGCTTATCTCCATGAAGAAAAAAAAAAGTACAAAGGATTTTGTGGAACATCCTCAACAAAGCAAACAAACAAAATAAATACATAAAAAACTGCCAAAAATATCTTGGAATTAGTTTAAAAATCTGGACCAGCAAACTTTATAACAAATTAAACTTTTCAAAACTACTAAAGAGAAATAATAACGTTCTGAAGCCATAAAACTAGGCATGATAAAGGTGAAAAGTCCCAACGTTGGACTCTGCAGGTGTGATGATATTGTTTATTGCAGTTATGAGAAACCATGTTTAAGTAATTCCAAAAAATATAACTGTTTTTTGTGCCACAGGTACAGCAGTGTTCCCCTCAGTGATGGGAATGTAACTTCAGACTGACAAGAAACGACCTCAAGGCTCTTTTTACTGGAAATGTAGACAACCAACTGAGTATAACACATTTAGTACTGATTTAACTTGTTTTTTCAGGTCATATTTAGGTATGTGACAATATCAGATTTGAATGTTACAATTATTGTGAGGACATCATGATTTTATATTTATTCCTGAATATTGACACCATGACCAGACAACAGTGAAATCCCTCATTTTCTTTCATTAATTGTCCAAGAGTCAGATCAACATTCCTCTAGCATGTGACCAGCTTTATGAAATCAGACTTTCTGAATGTGACATAAACAGCCAGATAAAAATAGATTCAATTCACATTTGTTCCTGGAATTGTCACAATAATATTTGTTTAATTCTTACGATTATATTGTGACCTGAAAATAACCTTGATTATCGTTTAACTGAATCTTTTTGGCATCCCGGCATCATATCATTCAACTGTTTATGGTTTTACTGTAAGGTAAGTCATTTACCTTGGTTAATTGACATCTGGTAGAGAAGTGTGTATTACCAGCATCTTGTCATTTGATGCTCTGTTAGTACCGTGTAAAAATGTTATAATTTCATATTTTCATCATAATGTGACAGTGTGTTTTACTCAGTGGGCAGCTCTATATTTCAGTCTAGGAGGAAAACATGTTTAGTGTTGGTCACATGTACAGTTTATACAATTGTGTGTCATTTTTTTTAAGATGAATAGTATTTTCTATCATGTTCTGTGCTTGTAATAAATAAAAGACCTAAAAGTTTAAGTCCTGGTTGGGATATTTCCTCTTAACATCTTCCATAAAATTTACCATAATAGTTAAATAAGTTTGTTAATTCATAGGGTGGAATATAACTGTAGCACACATAATATTCTTACTGTAAGCCCCTTGCTTGTCTCTGTGTAGTGTAATGCCATACTGTGGAACATTTGAGGCAAAGCAATAGTATTTCCATGGAGACAAGCAGGTGACAGACTCGCCAACCAGTAAGTTACATAGTGCACATATAATGCATTGGATTTATAAAGCAACGCTGCCAATCTGCGCTATACACTCCTCAGAGCACCACTAACACTCACACTCCATTCATACTAGGCAATGTGAGGGACGTGTCTTGCCTAAGGACACAACAGTTTGCACTATAGAGATACTGCTTCCCCACTGTGGCACCTGGTATTCCCAGTGGTGTCCCTTCCAAGTACTAACCAGGCTTAACCCTGCTTAGCATCTGAGATCAGATGAGATTGGGCTCTGACAAGCAGGTGTAAATGTAATTAACTTCCATGCTGCTAATTAAAATATTACAATGACAGAAGACCATGACAGTGTATTGCAAACAGTTTATTTGTAGTAAATGAAAAGTGTGCCATTCTGTGAGGAGAGAGAGCGGGTTTCAAGGACGGTTTGAATGTCTTTGGTCCATATTTTGGTGGAGGCATTTCAAAATGAGTTGGTGGGAGACAAGAAAGGCACTTCAGTTTACAGTTGTCTCAGAAATATTCGAAAAAGGACACAAGATCAAACAGGGAAATAAAAATCAACAAATTCTATGTTGCAACCTCCTTTGTGCCTAATAATATGAATATCACATACAAAATGCCCCATATGAGCACAAATTATATAGCTACATAAAGTTTATACAGTAAGAAATCAAATGCATGTCAATTGGGAAGAAGAGAGTGAATGCATCCCCTTAGGAAGAGATCGGAAAGAAAAAAGGCTTAAAAAGACAATGAAATATATTCTTTGGTGGAAAAAATAATATTCCCCATGTTTGGAATGTTGAAAAGAAATAGTTGGCTGAAATCAAAATGAGATAAACCTAAAATGGATAAACTAACCTAAAAATCTCAGTTCCAGCACTTAGCAACTTCACGTGTACTGGAAGAAAAGTGCCAAATCGTGAGTTCCTCTTTACACCCCATAAATAAAGGAAATGGTAGAGGATTCCCCAATGGCTGTGTCTAATTTCAATATTACTTGCCTCCTTGATTCCTTAGTTGTAAACCCCATGCAATGAATAGAAATGGCCATAGATGAGAAGGAAGTTTCCAACTGGTTTTATATAGAAGGCCATACAGTGGAGGAGTCAAGGAGACAAGAACAGAAATAGGATGCAGCCCAAGTCAGTCAATGCAGTGAGAACAGTGACGTTATAATCTAGGGCTAAATGTTAACATTGGCTAACCAGCCAAATGTGGGTAGACTGTAGTTTTGGCTAACAACACTCAAGCAGTTTTAGCATATTGGATTTTCTACACATAATTAAACCAGCAACAAACTAGACTATATGTTTCTTTCGCCCATAAAACAAACAAAAAATTCAAATAAAAGATCAAAATTGTGCTATTAATGGTGCAATTTAATTTTGAAAAATGAAATATAAAATTTGAAGGAAAAAATGTGATTAACATTAATCATTTGTGTGGATTTTGAACATTTGACCTAGAAACAATACAACTACCATACTTGCCGCTTTGCAAATAATTTGTCACCTACAGGAAAATATTGTGAGAAAACTGTACCGAACTGAATTAATACAAATAAAAAATAAGGCATGCATTTTGAGTGGTAATAATTGTTCAACATTCCTAAAGATCTAGTATTTTTAAGGAACAGTACCCACAGTGGCCAAGTGAACTTAGTTAATATGAAGCCCTGATTAAACTTCCAGCCTCAACCAGCACTTGTATAATTCAAACTATAACACTCAACATCCCATTAACTGCACATATTCAATATTATGGCTGCAAAAATAATCACGAAAAGTGTCTCCCAACTTGCCACAATTTCCAATAACCTCATGTAGTAAAGATTTAGTTACAAATGAAAATCTGCTCCTAGATACAGAAAAACATAATATTTCTTCCCTATTCAACATCAGGGAAGACCAAGAACAAAAGTTGCAGCTATAATGTAACAACAGTTTACACTACAACTTTTCCATATTTACAAAAACCTAAGGAATCAATTGCTAGGGGTCCCTTTATGCAAGCTCACAGCAAGAAAATAAAACTAAAAACTAATTCTACCACAATTTAATGATTTGTAATGAGGTAATGGCCAATGTTTTGTTCACTAATCAATGGAACCAGCCATAATCAGCCAATTTTCAGCTAACAATGAATTTGTTAAGTAAAGTTTGATCGTTTCTATGTTCATAGATTAAGTGAAATCAAAAAGATAAGTTGGAGAGTTCTACCAAAAAAGTGTAAATCTACAAGTTAAACTGGCTTGAATTCAGAAAAAGTTGGCATGTCAACTTACTACTAGAAGAACTGCACTTAAAGGCACTATGTAACTTTTCTAGTGGAGGTGTCTCTCCATGGAGATGTTTTTGCTTTGCCTAGAATGTTCTAAAGTAGAGTATGGTATTAAACTTGTCTATTTGTTGTTGTTATCCATGGATACAAACCACCAGACAGCTCACAGTAAGAATGCAAGTTTTTCAAGGTATTTTTGAGCAATAAAAATACTTATCAAATACATGCAAGTTAAGATTAAATGCCATATTGTGAAACATTCCAGGATAACATCCAAAGCAATAACATCTGGATAAAGAACACAAAAATAGAAAAGTTCCATAGTGCACCTTTAGACATGTACAACATTCTAGGGATATTGTGAATTTTAGCCATTGTAACTTAGATTTTCAGTTTTTCGCATTTATAGGGAAGGGTTCTGAAGGCTTTGTCAAACATACAAAGTATAAATTGTGCATTGCCAAAACAATAACTGTACCGTAGTTTCAAACATCCATGTCATAAGAAAAAGGCAATAGTGAAATTTGTGACTAAAGGCAAGCAAGTCATATATATAT
>KN487124.1:0-24372 GCA_000787095.1 Periophthalmodon schlosseri
AGGAGAGGGAGAGGAGAGAGAGGGGTGGGCTCGTACAACAGGAAGACCCCTAATTCTCCCCGGATTAAAGAGCAAGGCGCGATTTGCACAGCTGCCTCCAGGAGCACTGGTCAGTACAGTTCCCTGACCGCGGGCTCTGGGTCAGGAGGAGGTCCGGCCTGGTCCGTGCTACGTGCTCGAGGTGTTCGACGGCGCGCAGGTCGAGCTAGGGTCAGCGGCAAGTCGAGGTGGGAAGGCTAGCCAAAAACTGTACTTGCGTAAGATTACTGTTACTTCATACATATATATTTTTTTTACTCGAGTAGAAGTTCGAAGTATACGTCCAAAAATGTCCTTAAGTAAACGTAATTACCGCTCAAGTGCTTGCAACTGTCTAGAAGTTTCTTATTTGTAATTTGAAGTCAAAGGCGCAGTACCGGATTTTTAGTGTCTTAAAAATGTGAAAAACAGAACTAGTTTTTAAACGGCTGGCGACAACTAGCATGCTAACACACACTTCCTGATTATCGGACAATGTGACGCTTTGTAATTAGACGCAAACTTATTTTTACAGAATACAGGATAAGAATACACTGCGAAAATGAGAAAATTAAATCATATTTCATTTGTCAACATTAAGCTGCAAAAGTAGTTTTATTTTAAGTTTCTCAAGCCCATATTTCTCAAGTCCATATAACGCTATTTTCTGATCTGTGTTACACACTTGAAGTTGTGTTTTGTTTCATTCACACATGTTTAACACACAAACCCTGCACATTGAGTTCTTCTCTCACACAAAAAACACTCTGTTCCACCTTGTGATGTCATGTGGTAATACAGGAAGTGCTCCTAAACTCCACACACCTTCACTATAATCATTTGGATCATTTCAGCCTTGGAATTGCCAATCTCTGCTGAACTAAACGTAAAAGGTAGCGGTTAACTTGAAAACTACCGCTTCATGACATCACAAGGTGGAACGGAGCATTTTGAGCTTTGGAGACGTGGACAGACTAATAATAAAGGGTCACTCAAACACGTGTGAGTGAAACAAAACACAACTCCAGGTATGTTTTTGGTGAGGTAACAACATTACAACACGGCTAAAAGCTGATATAGACCTTTAATTAATGAGTACACGTTTGACTTCTTCTTCCGCTCCACCAAATCGCACCACTTTTTTCCCATTTCTGTTACTTTCTAAGGCCGTCCTACACGAAGTCCTCCAGATCGAGCTAAGTTTGTACATATATATATATATACACACACATATACTAGTGTCTAAAATCATAACTGTAGCGTTGGAAGTGTACGGGAACAACCCATTTCTCACACATTCTTCTTGGTTCCTTTGTAGATCTTTCACACATGTTGAAGCAACCTCGTAAACCTCTTCAGCCTCGATCAGTTTTGAAATTATAGCTCATAAAATAAAATGCTTTCATGCCAATATTTTTTACTCCATGTGGAATTTTTATTTGGTAGCGGTGACACGAGGGCGCTGTATAGACTATAGCACAGCTCAGTCTATGTGTTTGCGCTCGTAGACTGTCAGTATAGAAATGTGGTGGTGCTGGAAGTAGTACTAGAATTTGTGCCGTAGAAGTTTACGCTTACATGGCTGCCAGATTTGCACTTAAAAGTATAAAGTACTCGTGAAAATACCACTCAAAGTCACATTTTTATACAGCGCTTTTCCACCTTCAAGGCGCTTTACACCGAGGACACGACGACAGCGTTCATCTGTGGGAGCTGGGATCGTACCGCCAACCTGCGGGTCGGCGGACGCGACCGCTCGACCAGCGGTGTTTACGGGATTCGAACCGCCAACCTTCGCTCTGCCGCCCGAGCTACCGTCGCCCAATGCAGTATAGTAGCATTTTAGCTTAGTCTTGTGTGCGAAAGCTGACGGATTACGGTTTAAACTTGAATTAAGTTGTTTTAACGGCAGTCTGCATATTCTTTGAGCTCCGGCCAATCAGAGCAGGCGATGGAGCGATGCAGCGCGTGTTTGTGGGTACAACGAGGAGCAGATACAACAGTGAGACAGACAGTAATCCATATGATTTTAAACGTAGCTAATTACAATTACAGAGCTAGAATTATTCTCAACTACAAGTACAAGTTTATAAATCTACTCAAAAAAGTTCATTACCCCAAAATCTACTCCATTATTGCAGTATTTGTAATTAGTTACTTTCCATCCCTGAAATTTGGTCTGTGTACAAGGGTTATTTTCACTGGTGAAACGTAGCAAAGTACAAGTAGTAAAGTACTGTACTTAAGTAAAAAAAATAAGAATCTGTACTTTACTTAAGTCAGTTTTAAAGTGGATACTTTTTACTTTTACTTCACTACATTTGAGAGCAGGTATCTGTACTTTCTACGTCATTACATTTTTTAACTGGACTGAAAAGTAAAAGGATTTTTTTATTATTATTTGAGATCTGCTACATTTGAAGCCTTATAAGTCCTCAAAATCTGCGAGAAATACTTTTACTTTTTACTCTTTAAGTAATTTTTAAACAGGTACTTTAACACTTTTATTTAATTTGATTTTTTCATGTGATACTTTTACTTGTTTTAGTAGTAGTGTTTTGTTTTTTTTTGCTCCGGTATCTGTACTTTTACTTCACAAAATTAAATTCTTCTTCCACCACTGGTTGTTTGTCAGGATCAGTAACCGCAGCACTATCTGGCAACCCACCACTGGATATTAACCCGGGATCTCGGTCGGGAGTAGCTGGGCTGGGGAATGAACCTAATGTGCATTTCTGTGGACAATGGGGTTGTCAGATCACGAGGAGTAAACCAACACAGACACGGGGAGAACATGCAAACTCTGTACAGAAACGCCACAACAATGTAATGGGAATTTAACACGGGACGTATGAACTGTGAGGAAACTGCTCGCGGTCGCGCACGAGTTTACACCTAACAACGGCCTTTTTAGCATTTTTGTCACCAAACTTTTGATTACGACAAAAATAAGAATTCATATTTGGTAATGATTTTAAGCAGTATCACCGTGCGCTATAATCATTTGGGAATAATATTACGTTTTTTAGAGTTTTTTTAGACGATAGAAAACTGGAATTTACAATTAATAACCTCATTTTTACGGCAAAATTCAAGAGAAAATTTGGAAATGGAAATGTATATTAAGAGTTGGTCTCCCTAAGAGATTCTTTGAGCGTTTGTAAGTCAAAGACGCCACGACGGCTGTACAATAGTTTCGGAGCGATTTCTTTTACCCCAGTCGTACCGTAAGGTCCCGTATTGCGCTATTTTCTGATCTATGTTATAATGTTGTTTCCTCATCACAAACAGACCTGGAGCTGTGTTTTGTTTCGTTCTAACGCACAAAACCTGCATATTTACGCTGAGTTCTCTCAAACGCAAAACGCTCCGTTCCACCTTGTGATGTCATGTGGTAATACAGGAAGTGCTCCAGTGTGTTTTAAACTCCACACACCTTCACTAGAATCATTTGGATGATTTCAGCCCTGGAATTGCCGATCTCTTCTGAAGAAAAAGAAAAGGCAGCTGTAAACTAATTACTACTACATTACTACTACATGACATCACAAGGTGGAACAGAGCGTTTTGAGATTTGGAGATGTAGACAGACTAATAATAAAGTGTTACTCAAACATGTGCGAATGAAACAAAACACAACTCCAGGTTTGTTTTTGAGGCGGTAACAACATTATAACATGGCTTAAAGCTACGAGAGTCAGTTTTGTGTAAAATAGGACCTTTAAGTGTTTTCCGGCTTCATTTTCCGGGAAAACACAACCCAGGTTTGTTTTTGAGGCGGTAACAACATTATAACATGGCTTAAAGCTACGAGAGTCAGTTTTGTGTAAAATAGGACCTTTAAGTGTTTTCCGGCTTCATTTTCCGGGTTATTTTTTATTAGTTCGTTAATAAAGCTCGCTCAACTTGAACAAAAATCGCTATGCACTTTCACCCTAACTGCAGACAGAAGTCACTCTTTGATCTCAGCCAAGAAATACACATTTGACAAGGAGCATTTAACCTTTGTGCTCCAGTTTACGCCTGATTCACTTTAAAACGCAGCGATTAGCAAAGAGAATCCGATGACATAGTTAGATTATTGTCGTACACCGCGGCGGCCTGTTGCGTTTCAGGTGCCGGATCGTGTTGGAGTCGGCTTTGCCCGCGGGGGAGGGGCGGGGGCGGGTCGAACACGTGTGCAGATGTTGAGGAAGAGGAGGAGGAGGAGGAGGAGGGGAGACGTAAACCTTCGGTACAAGGTAAGCGGGCTGCGAGGGCTTTGAAGGCGGCATTAGTGTAATCCCCTGGCACCGCGCTGGCACACGGCGCAGGTGTAGCCAGCCAGGAACACACAAAGCGCATATACGGGGGTAGACGCCGCTTCTTTGATTTTTCTTAACCCCGTAAGCTTAAAACAATGACAGGGAATTAAACAACCGCGAACAAATGTTGTTGTTTTTTTAATTATATACTTTATTTAATGTATTTATTTTTTGTCCGGGGGAGCCACAGCGAACCAGTCTCATGTGTCTAAGGCAGAATTCTATCTTACACAAGTCCGTTTAAAGCTGCAGTGTGTACTTTTCTGCATTGGCGAGTAGCTCAGTTCGTCCCCTGATCTGAAGGGTGGCAGTTCGAATCCCGCAGCACCGGTCAGATCCGCTGACCCGCAGGTTGGCGACGTGATTCCAGCTCCCGCAGATGAGCGCCGTCGTTGTGTCCTCGGGCAAGACGCTTAACCCGCCTCGCCCCCAGCGTCTGCGTACACTGGCGTATGAACGTGTGTGTGAATGGGTGAGCGGCCCCTTGATGTAAAATGTGAAAAAAGCGCTTTATAAAAATGTGACCATTTACCATGTCTCCATAGAGATGTTCTACCTTTGGCTGAAATGAGCCACAGTATAGCATTAAACGGATCTATCTCCACGGAGACAAGCAGGTGTCGTTACCAGGCCAAATTACAGGTCAGATCTGTGGAGAGGCAGGCCCACCTGTGGTAAAAATGCAATGTTTTTCCAGGCATAAGCTTAATTTTATCTTTATTTATACAGGAAGATCCTTAGAATCGCTTTTTCATGAGTGTCGTGTTCAAAATACAATACAAAAAAACAAACAAAAAAACCCCAAACAAAACAAAAAACATTAAATACATTAATGCCATACTGTGGAACATTGCAAGCAAAGCAATAACACCTTGAGAGAAGAGACTGTAGTTACTGTTTTTTTTCACACAATGCAGCAAGTGACATTTGAATTAGCAAACTTCTGGCTGGAGGGTGAAGGCTCACTTATTGTGCCACTGTCGGGGTCAGAGGTCAGAGGCGGGAACATTGGCGACTGCTGCTCCTAACGCAGATCTTGTGCCTCCTCTTATCCACGCTCTGCTCTTCAAAGCGATTCTTTCTGCTGTAGAGGCTCTAATGTGTGACCTGGAACGTTCTGCCAACAACTCAACTACTTTGGAGAGAAGGGACTTTTTATTGTTTAATTATAGCATCTGTTTACATTTCTGTACCCAGTAAAAAGAGATAAAACATGACTAATTATAACAACAAAAGTATGAATCATATTAAGCAGCCACAGTGAATCTTCTGCCCATCTAACTGGTCTATTCTCTGCGTTCTGTTCAGCCTGAGGAACCAACAGGTCCACTTTTATATAAGACAGGTCCGAATTTTTGACCAATTTGAAACCTGGCGACAATAAACAGGGAAATATATTGTTTAAGGCGCTGTACCTACATATTTACTGTCCTAAAAACGTGAAAAACAGAACAGGTTCATTTTAAACTTTTTGCAGTGGTCCAAAGTTATACCTCACTTACATTATGGATTCTGAGGATCCTAATTAGTCACAGCGATGAGCAGTGGTGGAAGAAGTACTTCATTTCGTTACTCAAGTAAAAGTACAGATACTGGAGCAAAAAAAAAAAAAAATTGTAGTAAAAGTATCATATGAAAAAACCAATTTAAAAGTAAAAAGTATTAAAGTATCTGTTTAAAAATGTGCTTAAAGAGTAAAAAGTAAAAGCATTTTGTGCAAAGTTTGAGATCTAATAAAGATTCAAATGTGCTGAATTTTCTTCAACAGAAATAATTGATTTTGTATGTCTCAAAGTACAAACGTACAAACCACTCAGGCTTTTCAGCAGCTCTCAGACAGTAATAAAAAATACTTTTACTTTTCAGTCCTGTTCAAAAATGTAGTGGAGTAGAAAGTACAGATATCTCCTCTCAAATGTAGTGAAGTAAAAGTAAAATTATCCACTTTAAAATCTACTTAAGTAAAGTACAGATACCTCAAATTTTTACTTCAGTACAATACTTCACTACTTTTACTTTGTTACATTCCACCACTGCAAATTAGTTTATAAACGCTTTTCACAAGTTTCAAAGACCAGAGCGGACGTTCGCTGTGACGGTAAAGCTCACAACAACATGCTAATGCGCACTTCCTGCTTATACAGTATATCTGCACTGGGGCCGGACACAGTTTGCTAAAATACGTGGGAAAAAATACGGTACGGGGCCTCATCAAATATATGTCTCCTCTGACATCAGTCACCAAAACATCTAGCACGTATTGTCCCTCTGATGTAGTCAACCCCGTCAATCTTCGTCAAGAACAAAAAGAACATCTTCAGGTCCTTCAGAATCACATGGTTACTATATTATATTACATGTTCATAATCATATTTAACACAGAACGCATTAATAGTGGCTAAACAGTTCACGAGACTAGCCCTGGTGGAGCGGGTTTGTGGTTTGCTAATGGTCTGTCTGCGTCTGTGTCCTCTAGCCAGCGCCGTGGAATAACCTTACCGTGAACCGCCATGCGTCTCAGGTCATGCTCGATGCTACGTGGTTAGCAGGAGCTTGTTAGCGGCCTGATCCGGTTAGCGCTGAAACAAAGCCACACACGTTTCCCAAAGAAGAGGAATTACAACTATAATCAGTCTTGTCATTTGCACTGCAATTTTACTCCTGAATGCCTCGTTTTAGGCAGAATTAATACAAAAGGAAAAGAAAAATAGGGGGTATAGCGGATTCAGGTGCCGGAGTTCACCCTTTTTGCTCACGGTGCCTGCAGCCGTGCGCACTCCCTCCTCTCCGCACGGCTTATTATCAGTTAATAATTCTTTCTCATTCAAGCAAATTAGAGAAAGTTGAGTGTGTTAGCGGCGTCCAGTGTAGAGCTGCGGGCAGGAGCTAGCTAAATGGCAGAAATTCCCCCCAGAGCAGAGAGCGCATGAAGCACAACATTGTGTCCGGCACAAAAGCCGCTCTGTAGTTTTGATCCTCTCTAATTTAATTAGCCCAAGAGGTAGTGCATTCATTTGCCAGGAATTCTTGTGATGCAGAAAGGCCCGCGGTGCGTGCGGAGTGTGCAGGGAGAAGGATGAAGGGAGCGTCTTATTGCTTTTGTGAGGCTCAACACCAAGACATGTCCTGCCTCTTTCCTATGGAGGAGGCTGGGCACGAGGAGAGCTCAGGAGTCCACACCAGCGCCCTCTCGTAAGAAACAAGGGCTGCAGACTATATCGCAATTCAATTATAATTTGAAGTGTCACAGTTGGATAATCATTTTTTGGTAACATGTCCTTTGCAAACAACAAAATAAGTCTCATCATTAGGGTGACCTGACGTCCCTCTTGACTTGGGACAGTCCCAGTTTTGAGCCCTTTGTCCCATGTCCCAGCGGATTTATCCAAAACCACTGATCTGTCCCACTTTTATACCAGAATTTTCCGAGGTGCCCCCATTTTTGACCAGTCTGAGATCTGCCAACAGTAAAGGAGCCAATATATTGTAATTTGCTTAGCTAAAACACAGAAAAACATGCTTGAAAATAAGCATAAGGTAAAAAAAAAAAATGCACCGGCAGAAGTCCCTCAGATTATATACTAACCCACAAGTGAGTCAAGAAATTTATTTATACCAACCATCCCAACGTGGGTGTGTCCCTGTTTTGAATTTTGAAAATCTGGTCACCCTACTCATCATACAAACCCTCTTATCCTTTAATTCAGTGGTTCCCAATTTATTTTATCAAGTAAAACTTCGTACTAGACACACACATCTGTTTACAATAGCAGCATTTTGACAATTACTACCATTATATTTTATTGTTGATATTGATGTACAAAATCCTCCAAAATGTTCTCAAGGATGTAAAATTTACTACAAAAGAACATTTTTATTCAAATACCTGGTTAGGAAACACGGCTCTAGCTTACAGCTCTATAAGAAAGATAATTGACGGGATTGTTCAGTCGTAGCAGTCTTATCTGAGTCTTTCAAGTGATAAAATGTTCACTGAAAATTAAACCCCGATTTTAAAACAAAAATCTCTATTCTAGTTTCAGTGGTAACGCGTGTCAGAAAAAAAAAAATCTTTCCTTTCAATCCTATAATTTTTAAATAAGACTTGGAAGACTTTGAAGAAGAGGTACAGATCTTAGCCAAAGAAAAGACATGGTTTGAGAGGGGAGTTAAAGAGGCAGTTTTTGTTAGGAAAGACAATCCATCTTTGAACAGGAGTGGGGCCTTAGACGTCATCTATCTCCTGTTTATAACCCCATCCTCAGACCTAAATCTAAACAAAGAAAACAATAGTGTTAGCCAGTATGCTAATAGCTGTGAGAGCAGCCATTAGGGGCCTGAACGATTATGCAAAATATGACTCAGGCACAGTTCACACTAGTTCAATAGATCGAGGTTGGGTGTGAGGCAGCCATTAGGGGCCTGAACGATTATGCAAAATATGACTCAGGCACAGTTCACACTAGTTCAATAGATCGAGGTAAAGAAAAGAAACTGTAAACGAACAGGTGTTTTTAGTTTCAGTGTAGTTAGCTCCTCCCTTCAGGTAGATATAAGGCAGTGTCCACCACTAATCTGACCAGAACTGGAGAAGCGGTTTGGATGAGCGGCGAAACGTCTGAGCGGCGAAACGTCTTTTTGTCCAGCTGTCAGAATGAAATTTTCTTTTGCGAAAGACTTGGACTGTATCAGTACATAATTGTCCCACTTTGACAATGTAAAAGTTGTAGGAGTGAAGATATTTCGCTGCTCATCCAAGTTCTGGTCAGATTTCTGGTGGACACTGCCTTATATCTATCTGAAGGAGCTAACTACACTGAAACTAACACACCTGTTTGTTTACAGTTTCTGTTTGTTAGCTTGGTCTAATGAGCTACACTGACGTCTTAACTCCTACAACTTTTTGTCCAGCTGACAGATTTGAATTTTTCTTTTACTATGGCCCATAACTCGACGACTGAAGGACTACAGAGACCCTTTGACAATGTAAAAAAAAAAAAAAAAATGCTGTAAACAAGACCATTAATTTCCACAAATTCTTGCTAACAGTCAAACAAACACATTTTTCCATAATAGATAATCCTATCGTACAAGCAAAATTCCTAAAAATACAATACAAAATACAAAAAATAAACGTGCACAAGCTCTTTTAATACTCCTATCATCCATATGTTAGCAGTTCCACGTGGCGTTCAAGTGTCCCTTTATGGTACGGTTTGACATCTCCCATTTGTTCTTCTCACCACCTATACAATCTGCATCCTTTGTACGTTCTAATTTTAATTCATTTATTTTCTTAATGAACAATCGCGAACGCCCCTTTCACGTAATGTGGAGTTCACTCGAGTAAAGACGTGTAGAAATTATTCTCTTTTGAAAAAGTCCACGAGCTTTTGGATTTCATTAGGGCGCAGTGTTCTTGATAAGTGAAGATCCAAGCCTATTTTTATGATTAATTTTTGAGCGATGGCCTCTCCTCCTCTGATCATGGCTCGTCTGACACTCTCGGCCTGTGATTAGACCAAATTGAAGAGGCTTGCACCGCAGTCATTAAAGAATCACTTCTCATTCGGTAATGAGAGCTTCCAGCGGTCTACGGAAGACACCAGTGCGCTGTCTGTGTGTGTGTGCTGCTCTGAAACGTATGGGATGGGTAGTCACTTACTCAAGGTTCAGCTGAAAGTTGAAGTTGAAATTGTACGTCTCAGAGTAGGCTTCAGACATCATAGTTTTTCTTGAGTAGGACTCCAAAAACGCAATTTGAGTTGGCGTATTTATCAAACCGCAAAGGCTGCAGTTGTCTTTTTTTTCTGAATTCTGAAATTTACGGAATAGGTCAATTACTCAAGTAGGTTTAGTTAAAAGTTGAAATTATACTTCATAGAGTAGTTTTTCAGACATATTTTTACTTGAGTAGGACTGCAAGATTAATCGCAATCAAATCGAAATCGCAATTCGAGTTGGCGCATCAAAACACAAAGGCTACAGTTATATTTTTTTCTGAATTCTGAAATGTATGTAATGGGTAGTCAGTTACTCACGTAGGTTTAGTTGAAAATTGAAGTTGAAATTGTACTTCTCAGAGTAGCCTTCAGACATCATATTTTTACGTGAGCTGGACTGCAAGATTAATCGTAATCGAAACAAAATCGCAATTTGAGTTGGCGTATTTAACAAAACGCAAAGGCTGCAGTTATATTTACTTTTCTCAATTCTGAAATGTATGGAATGAGTAGTCAGTTACTCAAGTAGGTTTAGTTGAAAGCTGGAATTGTACTTCTCAGAGTAGTTTTTGAGATATTGTATTTTTACTCAAGTAGGACTGCAAGATTAATCGCAATTGAAACAAAAACGCAATTTGAGTTGGCGCGTTTTATCAAAATGCAAAGGCTGCAGTTGTCTTGTTTTTAATAGAAAAATCCTGTTGTACCTGTAGTTTAGACCTCTACAAACATGTTCTGAAATGCAAATGATCTTTGTATTAGTTTATTAGTTCATATTTCAGTCTTCTCTCGATTGCGAATGCTTCTGGAGCTGTTTTCACCGTGCACTCTGAGAATCCCACGTTTTAAATATATATATCGCAAATCGAATCGCAATACGGATAAAAAGTCAGAACATTTTGTTGTTAAAATGTTCTCAAAATCATGCAGCTCTATACTCACATGTTACTTGGTCTCAGCGCAAGTAACATGTGAGTCGACAAGTGACAAAGGTTTTATGACGACGATATTAAACGATTTGAACGTTTGTGTTTCTTAAGATGTAAGAAGTTACTTAGTTTTTCTCATTTTTGTGGTCGATCCTTCAAAAATGCCAGATTTTCTACCTTATTTAACGTGAAGGAAAACTGGCGGAGCATCTGATTGGAATCTGAAGCAAAATACTTCTCCTGGTCTGTTTTTGATGAGGGAACGAGGGAACGTTATAACACGATTCAGTGAAGTCAGTTTTGGATATATCGCCTTTTGATGTTGAGTGAATATCCAACCGTCTTAGCTGATGGTTAAAGGTTTGTGGTGTAGATTTTTATTATTATTTTTAAAATTTGAATGACCCAGACATGGTCAAATCAAATACAGCTTTTACAGATAAAAATTGTAACGCTGATGTGTTCCTACAAGTGTTACAAGAACACACAAGTCTCTCACTTGGGTTGCCAGTTTCAATGCTGAAATCCCGTTCGTTTAAACCTAAAACGCCTCTCTCTGATCTGAATCCTCACTAACTAAACTCAAGCACCTGCAGTCAATCATGAATCAGTGCTAGTGCAGCCTCTGCAGCTCAGTGAGTGAATTCTGTAGGTTCTGAGCTTTCACACGAGGCCTGTTCATCTACTGAGAATGAGAAAAACGTGCATTTTTCCTTAAGGTAATTCCTTTTTATACCAGTAAGAGCACAGGCTACATCCTCCCTTTAAGAAGAAAGTCAATGAAATCACTGCAGCCTGAACATCAGAGCTTAACGCCGCACCGTTTGAAATGCTAAAACGTACGATGAACATGAACTTACCAACGTATTAGATATTTACAAGAGAAACTTCCTCCATCTCCACCTGAAACTTTGCTCTCTGGGACCTCTCACTCTCTTTCACTGCGAATCAAAGGTACCGCTCTCTCCTCCTCCTCCACAGCTGCTAACGCAACACGTACGTACCCTTCTAGAGATCCACTTTAGCGCCCCATCCATTATTCACCATCCACAACATCAATCTCGGCATAACCCAGGTCGCGCTCACTTGTTAGCCGTTGTTTTCATGTCCCTGTTCTGTCGGTCTCTTGAAGGTGCATTTGGCTAGCGCTGAGGTAAAAGCATGTCGTGTCCAATCCGTACAACCATCTCGGATAACTTCTCCCCCTCGGTAAATTATTCACCGCGAGGCATGTTTGAACAGGTACCGAAATAGTGCCGAAGAGGAGAGATATCTGCTCCGAAGTGGGGCTCTCTAAACATATCGGGGGTTGAAATATTTATCGAGAGCTTGAGAGGAGAGGGAGGAGGAGGACGGGGGCAGGCAGGTAAGTAGGTTTGTTCTCGGCAGACGTGTGTGCAGACAGGTGGAGATATCCGACACCGGTCCATAATACATGAGAGTGTGTGTTAGCCCGAGGCAAGGTGAGTTCAAATCTAAAGAGTCTAAGTGCGCTGTGGAGAGGGCGAGCTGTCACAACGCACAGGCTGCAACTTAGTGCTAAAGCTGTTTCTTAAAGAAGACGACGCACAAAATCAACTATTGTGAGGTTTTAAGCATGTTCTAATCTTTGTCCTGTCATTAGCGTACGCACAGGCCCTACTCCAGAAGCACCCTAAGCTACCAAGAGAGCGCCACATTTCATTCTTTTGCAAATGATATTGCATTGCACTTTAGCCAACGGGATTAAAATTCATCAGAAAACAGGACAAAAACAATCTGGAGGAGGACATCCACACCTCCAATGCTGCTACTGTTCTTGTGGCTACTGGAGTTCTTAATCCAGCTGTAGTCCCCTTACTGAAAAGATCAGAAGATCCCCCAGAGCCCACCAACGACTTTACTTTTAACTTCAGACCGACATAAAAGAAACAAAAAAAAAAAAACCCATAAAAATCGAATGTACTTTGTAAGTAGTGCTGCCGTAGTAATTCTAAACAAATAAAGTATCTGTATGTGATTTCTAACTCAACTCGCAGCGCCTTTGAGGACCTCCAGGGGCCCGGACACAAACGAGTGACGGACGCTCCGTCAAAAAAGTTACATAGTGCCGTTTTAACCCAGTAGAATATTGTGTATAGTTGCGCACATGGACGAGCCACATAGTTTTATCGTGTTCTCGGACTCCTGGCTGTGGGGATTTCCTGATGCAATCTTCCCTGATCAGCGGCCTCTGTGCGGCCCACACGTACCTGCTGACTCTCTAATCACACAAATGACATAATTGATGAAAATGGATATTAGATCATCATATTCTCCCACGGGGGACGGGCGCACGCAGACACATACCTGGAGCATAGAAAATCTCACAGCCTTTTTCTGTTCCATCGCTTTACACGACAACATGGTGAACTTGAAACACTGTTTAAGAACAGAGATTATAAAATGACCTATACTTAATTCTAAAACTAAACCTGTTTAAAAGGCCCATATTACGCTACTTTCTGATCTATGTTTTAAGGTTGTTTCCTCATCAAAAACATACTCGGAGTTGGGTTTAATTTATTCACACATGTTTAATACACAAATGCTGTATATTTAGGCTATGAAAACACTTCGTTCCACCTTGTGATGTCATGTGGTAATACAGGAAGTGCTCCACTGTGTTTTTAAACTCCACACACCTTCACTAGAACCATCTGGATCCTTTCAGCCCTGGAATCGCCAATCTCTACTGAACGAAAGGTAAAACGTAGCGGTTAACTTGAAAACTACCACTTCATGACATCATAAGGTGGAACAGAGCATTTTGAGCTTTGGAGATGTAGACGGACTAATAATAAAGGGTTACTCAAACGTGTGAATGAAACAAAACACAGCTCCAGGTACATTTACATTTTTAAACATTCATTCACCTTTTTGACATGTATGAATGAGTTGGCCTCTTAACTTGAAAGTAGACGTCTGTTTCTCTCTCCTCATTTCCTCTCCTCTCTCCTTACCCGCTCTTACCTTGTCTCTCCACTGCGTCTCGTCTCCTCCTCCCTTGTCTCCTCCTATTTCTGTCCCCCTTTGTCACCTCTCCCCTTTCCTCGCCTCCTCTCTCTTCCCCTCATCTACTCTTCTTCTTTCTCTCCTCTCTTCCCTCCTCTCCCCTAGCCTCCTCTTCCCTCCCTTCACCCCCCTGACTCCTTTTTTTAATAGCTTCTTTTTTCAGATCAAGGTTTAGTTTGTTTTCATACCTGACGGACCAGATGAACCTCATTAGACCCTCATCTCCTTTCTCTCCTTTTTCCTTGTCTCCTATTTCCTCTCTCCCCATCTCCTCTCCTGTCTCCACCTCTCCTCTCTTTTACCTCCTCCCCTCTTTCCCCTCTTCCTCTCTCCCGCTCTGGTAGCTTTCTCTCAGTGTGTCTCAGGATGAGGAAACCAGAGGAAACGTGCTCACTCTGCAGTGGCCTGATCTTACATCAAACTCTGAACCAAAGGAGCTCTTCCCCACCTCCTCTGTGACCCTTCACTGTCCGACTCTACAAGAAAGGCCAACTCCACAAGATTTTTAAAATATATATATTATAACTTTCAGAATGTAACAGCATTTGGAGCATTTTTACGATAGACTGTATAAAGAAGTGAACTAAGTGAGTGCGACGTCACCCGTAGCGTTCGGCTCCAGTCAAATGAAGCTCATCGAGACTAGAGCAGATATAGGCGCGAATTTGGAGCAGAGTTCTGACCGTGAGTATCATAGCAACCAAAGAGCCAATGCGGAGCGCGGCTATTGAAAGTAATGTCCCTCCGCTTAGCAACGCTGTCAGTCAAACCTGTTGCTAATGCTCTGTTGATCATGTAGAGCGGGTTAATATGAACACTTTAACCTCCTGAGACCCGCGTCCTCATATGTGGACAACACATTTTGGGTTGTCTAGGCCACAGTACATTTTTTTTCTCTACAAGGTCCTGGTGTCACATATGAGGTCATTAAACTACCACTTAGTGATGACAGAAGAGTTTAACACATTATAGTTTAGATTCAAGATGGACTTTGTTAAAGGCTCATGTCTTCACCTGTTTGAAGCTCTTCAAATGAGGCACATTGTTCCAAGAGGCACAATTCTTGTTTCTCATTTTGTTTTTACTCAGGAACAATGTTGCTGTGATCAGGCACTTAACAAATCGTTTTTGCAAATCATTGTTTAAATGTGACTTTATTGTTTCTATCAAAATGATTAAAACCTACGTCCTCATATGTGGACATCATTTTTCTCATAATGTAAAAAGATAATTCTTTGTTTTTACACTCATCAGCTCCAGTCTGACCAAAGAACAAAGAGAAAAAAATAATAAAGCACAACATGGAGAGTTCAGGTCTCAGGAGGTTAAGACCAAAATGACGAGTCTGACAGCAGCATTTACAGAGAGAGGGGTGACAATTTTTCAATGTAAAGTGAATTGGAGCCAGAGTCGATGGAGCCGGAAGCGCCCAAGCTCACTTCCCATTTGGAATGCGGCCGCTAGCGGGTTAGCTACGTCCATTTATATATACAGTCTATGGTTTTTACGCACTAGTATGGTCCATGTGTAGTGCAACTCATCATGCAAATTCAACACATTTTTAATAATCTTTACTGCTCTAAGTTGGGAAACGCTGTATTTCCAGTGTATTTATTTACATGTTCATTTGTTAAGGAGCAGAGTAAAGTGAACTGACGCATGTGTAACTGAAACCATAGCTGTTGTCTACGGTAAATGGTCACATTTTTATACTGCGCTTTTCCACCTACCAGAGTACGCAGACACTGGGGGCGAGGTGGGTTAAGTGTCTTGCCCGAGGACACAACGACAGCATTCATCTGTGGGAGCTGGAATCGCACCGCCAACCTGTGGGTCAGTGGACAAACGCTCTACCAACTGAGCTACTGTCGCCCATGTTTATGGTCTTTCTTCCGATAATCAGGAAGTGTACGTTAGCATGCTCGTCGACCGTTTAAAATGGACTAGTTCTGTTTTTCAGATTTTTTTTAGACATTAGAAAATCAAGGATACAGTGCCTTTAATCGCTAATCTTCAGTCCTGAGCCCTGACACAGAACAGACGGTGAGTGAGACTAAGTATTTACAATAAAACACTCATGAAAAGTGTCTCCAATGTAAACAGACTTTTTATTAGTTGAGTGAATCATATATATGTACGATTCATCTCTCAACAAGCAATAAATTACCACAAGGAATAGGTTAGGTTCCTGTTATTAAATATGACTGGCCTGTATAATGTAGTGATGTCATTTGAAACTCAGCAATATAAGTCTATGGGAGATTTACAGTTTTAGATATAAATATCCAAAATAGAAACCCACAAATGTTCTGCCATATCACTGTTTGTTAGGGGTTGGCTCCACAAACCTGCAAAATGAATCTCATAGTTTCCTCCTTTCAACTGAATAATCAAATAACGGCACCGCTTTCTGGGGATACTTTGAAAAAATGATTTAACTTTTGTTTGTTTATGTTTCATGAGAAGACGTTGAACTTTGTGCCCGTTTTAGCTTCAAATTCATCGACCTGTCCTCTAGCTCAGTTTTAAACTGTAGGGACACTAGTACGTTGTGATTTCATGCGAGCGCAACCAGCAGCGAAAAAAGAAAGGCTCCTTGAAAGACTCTTGGCTCTATTCTGTTTGACATGACAGAAATAAGCGCACACAGGTTCCATCAGGACACATCACAAAGCCGGCGCTCCTATAGTGTTTGTACTAGACCACTTTGCACTGAATAGGAGTGCGCTGCCCTCAGGTTGAGAACCTGCCTTAATGTGTTCATTTACCTTCAGCTATATTTACCCTGATCACAAAGGAGCTCTCTTAAGAGTCCACTTCCACGGCTCTATTGAGTGTCCTCAGCGCGCACAATGGAGCAGGAGCATTGAGCCAGGGCAAAGGGAGATGTGCAGAGCGTTAGCAAAACATGAGTTAGCGAACATCTCGTGACTAATATGAAATGGTTTACATTTAAAACACTTTGGTCAATTTTGTCATTGGATAGAAAAGCGAGGGTCTGCCACCAACTTTTCTCCATGGATATTTTGTTGCTTTGCTTAAAATGTTCCACAGTATGGCATTAAACGTATCCGTCTTGCATTCATTGGATTACAGCTTAATGTGTTCACTTACCTTCAGCTATGTTTACCCTGATCACAAAGGAGCTTTTATAAGACTCCACTTCCACGGCTCTTTTGAGTGTCCTCAGGATGCACAATGGAGCAGGAGCGTTGAGCCAGGCCAAAGGGAGAAGCAGTGTGCGGAGCGTTAGCAAAACATGAGTTAGCGAACATCTCGCGCATAATATGAAATGGTTTAATAATGGTTTGGGAGAATTATTTTAAAAAGCAAAACACCAGTCTTGGACACTGGAAGATATTTCTTAAATTTTGTTTAATTTTTGCAATATGTAACTTTAGGTGGCAGTAACTTGGTTGGTAGTGTGTTTGTCTTTTGATCCGAACGTTGGTGGTTCGAATCCCGCTCTCGACATAAACATCATCGGTAGAGCTGGTTGGCGGTGCGATCCCAACTCCCACAGATGAATGCTGTCGTTGTGTCCTTGGGCGAGACACTTAACCCACCTCGTCCCCAGTGTCTGTGTACACTGGTGTATGAATGGGTGAGTGGTTCGTTGATGTAAAGTGCTTTGAGTACTTTACATCAAGAGAAAAAGCAGAAAAGAGCTATATAAATGTGACCATTTTCTTGTCTCCGTGGATATTTTATTGCTTTGGCTTAAAATGTTCCACAGTGTGGCATTGACGCTGCACCTGTTTGGATTTTCATGTTTTTAAGACAGTAACAAAGTCACTTACCTTATGCAGAGCTGCTTACACAATATATCCGTACTGGGGCAAGATCAAGTTTGCTCAAATACCTGGGGAAAATCAGGTACAAAATGTCCCACTGTATGGCATTAAACGTATCGGTCTTGCAGTTGTCCGACGTGTCCATTTACCTTCAGCTATGTTTACCCTGATCACAAAGGAGTTCTTTTAAGACTCCACTTCCACGGCTCTTTTGAGTGTCCTTAGCGTGCACAATGGAGCAGGAGCATTGAACCACACCAAAGGGACACGTATGCCGAGAATGGCCCGCGGGCTTTAATTGCGCCGATTGATTCGAGTTGCCGCGTCCGACCATAGAATTTTTATCTGATCGCGGAGACGAGGCCGATGATGACATTTATTTTCCCTGTTAACATGGCCTACGTTTACATTAAAGATGGATCACGAGATGTGCTGACTCTACGCAGACGTACGCATGAAACTCACTCCAGTTCTTTCAAAGCGCTTTAGACGCTATTCAATTGATACGGGCGTTAATGCGTGGAAGAGGAGCCATTTCGCCGTGACTCTTGATGTGTCTGCATGTTCTCCTCCTCTATAGACGCTTGTATAGTGGGCTTTTTTTCCCCGTGTTCGGCAGCGTTAGTAATTATCACGAGGACGCCTTCTAGCCTTAGACTTGTCAATTAGGTCTACAGTTAGTGCGCGCCTCTGGATTAAAAACATCCTTCACAGGTTGCCTCTCATTGTGCGACGCTCAGGAAGACTTCAATTATTTTCCATTAAGAGGGATCCGATTGATCTAAACATGTGGCGAATGGGCCGATAGCGCTACCTTAAATGGACTCTCTTTTTTTAAGGCGGTAAGGTTGTCCAGGCTGCGGTCCCCTATGGATTACCCCGCTGGTCTATAGAAGCGCGGCCCTCCTGCCTACAGTTGATTGAACCGGGCCTGTGGAGCGGGCGCAGTCGCCGTATGCCATTGTCCAGATGCTCACCTACAGTCTCGGAGTGGGGCTAAAGACGGCTGAGAGGGGAGGGGAGGGGGGCAAGGAGCGCGGAGGAGCTCATTACCACGGTGACAGAGGGAGGGGGGGAGGGACGAGGGGGGGGGGGGCAAGAGAGGCAAAGGGCGCTTACTCCCGTGCAATATCACAAATGGCTTTCTCCATCTGAGCAAATCTGTGAAATCAACACTCATTTTATCAAACGGTGTTTTAGCAAAATGACCTAAGGCTGCGTTGAAGGCTTAGTTAAAGGTCCCACATTACACTATGGGCTCTACGATCTATGTTATAATGTTCTTTCATCACAAACATACGTGGAGTTGTGTTTTGTTTCATTCACACGTTTAACACACAAAGCCTGCGTATTCTTCTCTCAAATGCAAAACACTTCGTTCCACCTTGCGATGTCATGTGGTAATACAGGAAGGTGTTCTTAAAGTCCACACACCTTCACTAGAATCATTTGGATGATTTCAGCCCTGGAATTGCCAGGTTCTACTAAACAAAAGGGAAAAATGGCAGTTAACTTGAAAACTATCGCTTCATGACGTCACAAGGTGGAACAGAGCATTTTGAGTTTTGGAGATGTAGACAGACATAATGAAGGTTATTCAATCTAGGACGAGCAGCGAAACATCTTCACTCAAACAACTTTTTGTCCAGTTGACAGGTTTGAACTTTTCTTTTCCTATGTGCGAATGAAACAAAACACAACTCCAGGTATGTTTTTGAGGAGGTAACAACATTATAACACGACTAAAAGCTCACAGGAGTCAGTTTGGCGTAATATCGGACTTTTAACAAGTTTTACACCGCACCAAGCCTTGGTGAATTCAAAGGCTGTGCTCAAACAGAACAGTAAGTAGTTCAGAGACGCCACGTAGGAACTCCCTATCCCTTTTGCAACTTCTTTTTATGACTCAAGGAATGCAGACGCCTGTGAACGTAACATTCATCAAAGGCGTCCAGCTACGATATAAAATTTAATTGAAGAGAGATTGTACAGTCAAGAGGTTATAACAAGCCGCACGGGTCACTACCTTCTCCGACGATGCCGAGCCACAGTGAAATAAAGTCATTTAATTAGAAAGTATTTAATTGTCCGACACGTGAAGTGCGCGTTACCTTGCTAGTTATTGTTAGCTGGTCACTGAGAGTTCTGGAAAGCGCTTATAAACTCATCGCGGTGAATACGTAGGATGGTAGGAATGTGTAAGGTAAGTGAGAAATAACTTTGGACCACTGCAAACTGTTTAAGAACTAATTCTGTTTTCACATTTTTAAGACAGTAAAAATCTGTGCCTTTAACTTTGAATCAGGATTCCAGTTTGTGTAAGATATTATTAATAATTCACATATGTGCTTTTATAACAGCTTAGACTTTATTCATGTTTAGATCCTCAACAGGACACGGTAGATTTTCAAAAACTTGGAAGTAAAAAGTACTGCTTAAAGGTCCCATTTTACACTATTTTCTGAGGTTGGCATGTTCTAAGGTTGTTTCCTCATCACTCATGTTTAACACACAAATCCTACATATTTAGACTGAGTTCTTCTCTCAAACACAAAACACTCTGTTCCAACTTGTGATGTCATGTGATAATACAGGAAGTGCTCCGCTGTGTTTTTAAACTCCATACGCCTTCATCAGAATCATTTGGATGATTTTAGCCCTGGAATTGTCAATCTCTACTGAACTAAAGGTAAAAGATAGTTCTTAACTTGAAAACTACCACTACATGACATCGCAAGGTCTCTCCAGGTATGTTTTTGATGAGGTAACTACGTTCTAACATGGCTTAAAGCTCGCAAGAGTCACTTTTGTGTAATATAGGACCTTTAATGTAATATGGGCCAATTCACCTGGAAGCTTGAGGGCCAAGAAAAACTGGTCTGAGGGCCGCATTTGGTCTCCGGGCCATAATTTGGACATGCCTTAAACATTTCCAAGTAAGACAAGATAAATGAGTTGAATAATTTGCAAGATTTTGTTGGATTAGAGATTTAAAAAGTGCATTTTTTGACTGAAATTTACAACAAATTCAAAGCTTTTCATGTAAGAAATTAATCCTTATTTTGAAATTGTTGCTAGCTGATTTCTTGGACTCGCTTTCTTCCATTTTCACGCTTCCAGGTTGACACACGGCGCTACTTGCACATTCAACACCCCTTTGGAGGCATAAAATCCACTCAAATACGTCCCAGATGTTTGAAGAAGTCCTCACTGATGTTCAAAACTCTTTACCAGGTTTCATATTGTATTCATGAGACACCTGAAGCCTGCTCTTTCAACTCACCTATGCTCCAATCACGCGGAACGGCTGAAGAAAACCTCGCCGAACTTCAAACCCACCATCGGCGCTCCATCAGAAGTGACTGCGAGGGTGGCTAATGGCTGGAGAGTTGCCGTAGCGATCAAACGGGTCGGAGCCCGCACCTTGTCAGCGTTCCAGAGCCGGAGAGCGCACGCCCGTGTAATTCCACTCAGCGCACCTTCAGATGTAAACACGTGCCCGTCGCCAATCGCGTTACGGAGTCTGAAGAACGGAGCGCACAAGGGGTTTTCAAAGGACCACCCCGGACAAGGCGCGTCCATCAAAAACGCACTCCACTGTTGCCACTGGCCCGCAGCGCTTTGCCAATCTTCTCCTTTGCCAACCTGCACTGCAAAAAGTAATATCTAGGTAAGTGAAATTCACATATGACATATTTTTTGTCTTGATATGAGCAGATTTGGTTTGACGAGTTAAATGCACTACCAGTGGATCAAGACCTGTACTTGTACTGGGCCCATCTACGTTATAATGTTGTTTCCACATCAAAAACATACCTGGAGTTTTGTTTTGTTCCATTCACACATGTTTAACACGTAAGAACCCTGAGTTCTTCACTCAAAACACAAGAAGTGCTCCGCTGTGTTTTTAAACTCCGCACACCTTCACTAGAATCGTTTGGATGATTTCAGCCCTGGAATTGCCAATCTCTACTGAACTAAAGGTAAAAGGTAGATGTTAACTAGAAAACTGCCACTTGATGACATCACAAGGTGGAACAGAGCATTTCGTCTAATACTGGACTTTTAAAACCACAGGATGTAACTTTTAGCCAAAAATTAAAATAAAGCCATGTTTTGTTTTGTTTTTTCTTTTTATTTTGGTTATGTTTATTGAACTGAAAATCTTTCCTTCCTCTTAGGATCCTCGCATCTCCACAAACCTGACTCTTGTTCAGCCTTCTCCTGTTTGTTTCCATGGAAATGCTGTTTCTCTGGCTATACTCTTAACTTCTTCTTGGCATAAAACTTCTTAACTTCTTCTTAACTTTAACTTTCTATTTCCATGGAATCTTGCAGGTGACGTGCCCCATCCAGTAAGTTACATACTCTATCTTTAAAGTAAAAAAGCAACTATTTGCACATAAAATAGACAAACAAAAAAATACCAAGTGCCAAGTTTCAGGTCAGATCTGTGGAGAGGTGACCCAAGGCAGATAAGTTAATGCCATACTATGGAACATGCTAAGCAAATCGACAAAATCTATATCTACAATCTACAGCAGATGCCCAGCCTCCCTCCAAAAAAGTAACATATTGAATCTTTAAACAATACAAAATCTAATAAATATCTCCTAGTGTGATTAAAAAAAAGTGATTATTCCAAAAAAAAAACCCCAAAAACAACTATTTCCTTATAAAATGAAAAAGACAAACAAAAAAATTAACTTATGTTGCTCAAATTGTTGTTTCACTGGTAGATAATTTTACCCGATAAGTAAAACTACTGTGTTCTTTTTCAAGTAACTAAAACTCGCCTATGAAAAATGACTTTTTGCAGTGTGATAGACCCTTCAGTGGCTGGAGCACCTCGAGGTGGGCTCATCTGCACTCATTATGGGATGACAGGGACACGCCGGCAGAGGAGGACCGGGAGACGCACAGTTCCTTAGCAACGGGCGCCGCCAGTCCAAACAATTTCATTAAAGCGTGGCACCTCTTAGCAGGTGGGTGAGTGTTAGAGGAGATAAACATTCATGAGCAGATTGGCCGCGCTATTTGCCAACATCACAATAGATGATATCAATTTGTTTGCGGAGCAGCTCAAATATTGTAAGTGGATTAAGCAAAGGTGTCAGAACAGTGAAGGAGTATCTCTGAATGCCTTTTTTTGTGTTCCTGACAGCGGTAGAACGCGAGAGTTTTTCACGTGTTTGAGAAGCATCTAGCTGCACGAGGGGAGAAAACGTACAAGATGGATTTTGTCAAAGAACCGGCAGGACACCAGGCCCAAACAGAAGACGTATACAGACATCACGGGGGTATTCAGAACACAATGGATGTTTGAAGTCAGAAAACATCAGCCATTTGAGCTCTGAAATGTACGGTTTTATTGTGAAAGTAAAAAGATCTGAGTTCCTGTCAAGTTGATTTCAACGTCAACCTGTTTTGGGATCGTAGGTGGAAAAAACTGTTGTCTTGTTGCATTTAGGTGTTATTAACTTGGGGTAGCTATTGCTGCCTTGGGGCTGAATGACAGAATCGTGGCAGTTATTCTGGGCCTAACCAGACAGATCATGAGCAGACACCGGTACAGTTGGTTTCGTTCAAAAATGCGCAAACTAAACCCCCTTAACTAACCAAAGAAAACTTTCTAAAGGTGCACTATGAAACTTTTTTGGTGGACGGTCTGCCACAAGCTTGTCTCCATGGAGATGTTATTGCTTTGCCTGGAATGTTCCTCTATACGTCATTAAATTTATTTATCCCCATGGAGTCAAGGATGCCAAGTTTCAGGTCAGATCTGTGGAGAGGCGACCCAGCTAACAGTTAGAATGCACGTTTTTCAAGTTTTCTGAGCAATACAGACAGAAGTTAATGCCATACTGTGGAACATTCTAAGCAAATCGACAAAATCTATATCTACAGTCTACAGCAGATGCCCAACCTCCCTCCAAAAAAGTTACATACTGAATCTTAAAACATTACAAAATCTGATAAATACCTCCCAGTGTGATAAAAAAAAAAAAGGGATTTTTGCAAACTATAAAACTGACCAAACTGTTGTAAACCATTTTATACTTCGAGATGTTAGCTAAGTCATGTTTTGCTAACGTTGTCCACCTGTGCATTGATGTCTGTCTGACCTCTGGACCATATGAACTGGGTCAAACGAGTACTCTTTAACCACTTCACCTGTACATCTCTGATCATTAACTCCTCCCTGACCGCTCCACACTTCTCGACCATGTTTTAATAAAGCAAGAGGCCCACCTGAAGTCTCACGGACACTGGTGCCTGACGCGGTGCCCGGTCAGCAAAAACAGGTAACGTCCAATCATTAACGCGAGCTGTTTAGAGAGCAGCCAGGTGTAGAACAGAACATGAGGCTCCTACACAAGCGAAGGAGGAATAACACCAGGGAGGACAGGTCTGGTCAAGGGTGAAACCATCCAGAATTCATAGCAATAACATCTGTGTAATGGTGGAAAAGTTTCTGTAAACAGTGTTGTCACGATACAAACATTTAAAACTTGATTTTGAGGAATAGACTCGATACACAATCCCGATCCCGATACCAAGATGATAATAA
>KN487124.1:35300-75971 GCA_000787095.1 Periophthalmodon schlosseri
AAAGCTCCCTCCGCTCTGGGAACAGGTGATGCGCTGTCCTCATTTAGCGCACAATAGGCCCACAGACAGGCGGATTGTAAACACTTAGCATGGTTAGCTGTTAGCGAGCCATGCTAGTTCCCCCGCCAACACCACCCTTGCCCGTGAACCCAAGCACAGTGGGGAGGAGTACTCGGTGGGGGAATGCGACACTGACACAAGTTAGATAAGTGTGACCAGAACCCTTGGGCCTCACGCGGCTGAGAGTTTAATTCCTGTAATCGCTCTGATCGCTAACTGAGCGCTTCTGTAGAGACACTTGAGGTTGAGGAGGTTAAACGGGATATTGACCTTACCATCGTTACTCTGGATGACATTACCTGAAAAGAAGACTTATGACTAATTTTGAAACTATTGCTGAATAATTTAAGAATAAAAAATGATGATGCAAACTGAGTGCCATTTTGATAATTTCCTTATACAAACATAATGCAAAGTTAAATATTTTTAATTTTACTTTTTCACATATTTTAAAAAAAACTTAGTGACTCATTTAACCTAATAGTGATTTCATTTATTTATTATTTTATTTTATTATAATATTTATTTATGTTTTCTTTTTTATGTCTGTTTTTGCTTCTGTTTTATTTTTGAAGTGTCTTGCCGAGTGACACAACAGCAGCGTTTAGACTCAGTCGAGATTTTAGCCAGTTACTGTCCAGTTGGTGGGCGACATATTTATAATTACTGTGATCGAATTCTGATTTTGTTTCTGTTTTAGTTTTTGATGTGTCTTGCTCAGTGACACAACAGTGTTTAGACTCAGTTGAGATTTGAACCGGCTAACCTCCAGTTGGTGGGCGACGGCTTATACTAGACTGTGGCATTATTTGCAGGTCTGCTCATTCAAATATAGCCACAATTCAGAAAACATTACTAGATCTGCCATACCACCAATACTGCACAACACAACACAACACAACACAATACAATGAACTTGTCAGATTTGCTTGTCGAGAATGAAACGTTTGAGGTCTTCCGTTTATTTGGTCGATTTTGACAGTCAAGCGCACATCTTCACACGGCACAGCGCTCACAACAACGCCAGCGCCGATGTTATACCGGGAACGTACCGACCGTGTTATGAGCCCTGACACTGACTTGAGGCCCGAGGCTACAGCTTTTTGGGTTGCACGTCCATCACGTCCGTCTGGAACTCGGGACGCCCTCGAGGGGGGAGCGGGCGGAGCGGGCGGAGGAGCCGGGTCTTTCAATGCACGGCCAACCTCAAAGGACGGCAAAGTGTAGTCGGTAAAGGTCAAATGTCATCCGAGCTATGAGCGGGGAGTTCTGTTTTGGTAATAAGTGATGTTTTAAATACCGCTGCGTTCCACACCAATGTTACACAGTGAATAGAATAAAGGTAAAAATGTTCCAGAGGCCTGCTTTTTAGCATTTTTGACCAGGATGGTTCAAATATCAGTTCACAAGCTGCTGGGGACAGGGATCCTTACGACTTTAAATTTAACCAGAAACCGTAAATTGTCATCGTTCAGTCTACAGTGGTGGAATGTAACGAAGTAAATGTAGTAAAGTACTGTACTTAAGTATACATTTCAGGTATCTGTACTTTACTTAAGTAGATTTTGAAGTGGATTTTTACTTTTACTCCACTACATTTTTGAACTGGACTGAAAAGTAAAAGTATTTTTTGCCATTGTTTGAGACCTACTAAAAAGCCGGAGGTTTATTTTTAACATATCTGTAGTCTGAGCTTTATTAGCTCTCAAAATCTGTGTGAAATACTTTTACTTTTTATTCTTTAAGTACATTTTTAAATTAAATATTAATTTTAATATTTTTACTTAAGTGGATTTTTTCATGAGATACTTTTACCTTTACTTGAGTATTTTTTTTTTTTGCTCCAGTATCTGTACTTTTACTTAAGTAACAACATTGAGTACTTCTTCCACCACTGACAGTCTGTAACTTTGGTCTCTCCTGCTTTTATATAGGTGCACTCTCTCTCCCCTCTATGACTCTGATGCTTCAGGTTCCATGTTCCTTTGCCCAGTCCATCTCCGTAAAGATCTTAAAGCTTCAACTTGGGAGATTGTATTTCCACATTGTTCCCACTTCCTGTCACTGTCAGCCAATCACAGTGTTGCTCATTTTCCTTTTCAATAAATGCACTCTCTCTCCTCTCCATAATGCTGTGATTGCACAATCCATTTTAAATATATTTTGAAGGTTCAGCCAGGAGGACTGTATTTCATCTTTGATCCTACATTCTCACCTAGTATCTGTCGGCCAATCACAACCTGCAACCTTAGATCCTCGTCCAACCACGTCTTATGACACTACTGCAGCGGAACCATCAGCCACCCCAGCCCCTCCATCTTTTTCTTTACAATAAAACCATTAAATACTCTCCCTTCGTTGGCTTACATCTCTACCTGTCAGAGCACCAAAGTTTATGTATTCAATATTGTATCTCAAGTCTCAAGTCAAGTCTCAAATCATCACAAGCAAACTATTTTTTTTCGTGAGATCCCGGAGCCCAGTGTGTTTTACTGAGACGAATTGGCCTGACCTTTGTTCTCCATTCTATCGTATGGAGGGGCTGAGAAATAGTCCCTCTCTCTGAGCTATACGCCAGTGGAAGTTTGACACGTGTTTATTTACTTGGTCATAAATGGGCTGTGCTGTGGCTGCTGTTGTTGTTTGGGTTTTAGAGAGTATTAAGAACCGAAGGGAGCGGGCAGGCATCTTTCACCGAGATGTGTTTAGGGACCTGCCAAACGTAAGGATTTATGGACTGGACAGATTTGGAGTTTGTATGTGCTCTCGTTGAACCCCAAAAAGTACTAACCGAGAGGTAAGGGAAAGGGTGACCACTCTGCCACAGCAACACAGGGAGGACAGGCACACTCCACTCAAAAGATCAGGAGTCTAACCCAAAACCTCCTTAATGTTGTTGCATTTCAGACGAAGAAGTGTCTTGCCCTAAGAGACAACAGTAGAGATACAAATTTGAACTAGTTATTCTCCATTTTGTGGGTAATCGGTTAACCCACTGTGCAACTGCTGTCCCACACATGGCATTTTTTGGCATTTTTCCCCAAATAAATTGACTAGCTAGCTTGCTGTGTCTCAAAGCTAATGCTAACTTTTATTAAAAACCTAAAATATCAAATAAACAACCTATTAAACATCAAACTAATTAACATAAAGACTACCTGATTGTTTTAAATTGTAGAATACGTCAGTTTGTGTTGTTGTTTTAGTATTTATTATGCCTCAAAATTAGCATTAGCGTTGAGACACAAACTTCTCTTTCTAAACGCAGAACAGTCCTCCAGTGAAGTATTCATTTTATTTGTGTCAGTGACCTCCGCCCGCAGCTCCCTGTCCACTGCCTGATCTTTAAATATTTATTCATTTTAGCGTGACTCAGCAAAAACCTCCACAGAGATACAACTGGACAGGAAGTTGTGACGCTAACAGTGCGGTTGCCGGGTGCTATTGTACACTGAGCCTATTGAGTTTTGAGTAACTTTTGAACACAATTGTAGTTTTTGGAGTACTTTTCAGTCACCATACGCCTACTTGTGTAACTGTACTCTCACTTGAGTAAAAGTTTTGGTTACTCTTCCCTTGAGCAACTCTACAAGTGTTGACAATATTACATTTTTTTGACCATTTCTGTTTCTAGCACCGCTCCTTCGGATATGATTTCGTTTTTCTCATTTTTGTGGTTTATCTTGTGAAAATACCAGATTTTGCGCGTTATTAAATGTTTTGTCCTTGTCCTAAATCAGATGTCATGTCCTGCACTTACTCATACAATTAGTAAATAGTTTCCCCAAATACTTCTTACTCTTATAGTAGTTTCTCGGACCACTACTTTTTACTTGAGATGTGCTATTCTGAAGTAACGTTACTCTTACTTCAGTAACATTTTTGGCTGCAGTACTCACCTCTAGTCATTGCATTTTATAAAACTCCTACATTCCCAACAACAGCAGCTAGATCTGAATCTTTTGTTCCACATTCTTAAAAGCCTTTCCCATGGTTGCTCCAATCTGCACCAACCCACCTATATTTGTTTTCTTTGCTCTGAACCAGAGTGGGAAAACCGCACTGAAGTTTGGGCCAACGCCATTACCAGCAAAGCAGTGACTGTAAACATATTGTAGACAGGACGACTTTCGCACTAGAGTTAAGTGGGTAAAACCAACTTCTTAGTGATGTCTCGGTGTCCTTTTACCCATAATCCTTTGTGCTGAGTCGAGTAGGATTACATTTAAGTACTAATGAAGCCCATTTGAGTTTATGTGACAACAGTTGTGGAGACACCACTCTGTTCCATTACAAGTCTACAGTTCTAAACAAACAGCAAAGTTCAGAAGACTTACCGTAATTGAGGATTAAGATGACTAAAATGTGTCCTCTGCCTTTGACCCATCTCTCAATGTTCTGGGTCAGGAGCAGTTGGCAACCCCAGTGAAGCACCTTTTTTCAAATATTGAGGTAAATTAGAAGAAGAGAACCTAAATGAAGGAAACCGTGGCATCCAGAAACCCACAAAACCCACTCAGACCCCCAGGAGAACATGCCATCTCCGAATAGACGAGCCCTACAATGGAACAGAATCTGTGACACCCGTGGATCATTATGTTATAATTTGCACATTTTAAATCGCAATATTGATCTAAAATGACTTAACAAAAGAAACAAATCAGTTGACTTCCACTTTAGAAAACTGCGGTGCCCAATGGGAGCTGACGTCGCCGTAAACGTTGTCACAGAAAAAGAGTCGGCACCTCCGATGGATAGCTGCAGATCACGCTAATGAAAAGCAGATTTTTTTTTTTTCATTTGTACCAAAATGACCACACAACGCTGCTGAATCCTGCTCATGTCACGGATTATTACGAAGTGAGTAAGGAGCAGTGGGCGTGTGCCGGTAGAGGTGAAAACTGGGACTGATCGGCAAAATGGCGTCTTGAAAATAAGCGATTAAAGATTGCTGAAACATGCACGAATCACTCCAAACAACTAGAACATGGTTAAAAGCTCTAAAACGTTGATTTTGCTTTAAACTAGTCAGGCTGCAGTTACACATTTTAATTACTAAATTTATTTATGAATTCATTTGCGTAATACTTGTCAACAATGGTATTTAGTGACTGTTTTTTTCCAATTAGAATTAACTGCGAAACCCAACAGTTCGAGTTTCCGTAAGTAAATTTCCCGTTGTTTTTTTTCCCCCCAAAAGTCTTAGGGAAAACTATACGCTTGCTGGGGGCTAATCGGCTATGCGGTAACTAATGACCACAACACCTACAAGTTTATAAAAAAAAATGTTCTTGAAACTTAAGAAACTAAGTTATTAAAACAATTTGCAGGATTTAAATTTTAGATGTATTTTTAGACACAACAACCATGTTATAAGTTGTTTGGTCTTGTTCTAACCAGGGACTTTCTTGTATTACCATACTTACATCTTATTTGGGCCACTTACTTAACGATGAAAAGGAAGTATTCAATTATGAGGTCGGTGTCTCTCTCGGTCTTAGAGTGGAACGGCACTAATCGAGAGTGAGGAGTGTAAAAAATGTTGGAATTTCCCCCGGATTGAGCACAGGCACCGTTCCACAAGAAGCCATCCACACTAAATGCATTATGTCCATGTCCAATGTCTAAATAGTTAGCTTGGAGACTCTTGTGTCGTTCTACCTACTCACTGGACACGCGTATCCCATAATACCTTAGAACGTAGATATAGTTGTTGGGGTTTTTTTTGTTGTTGTTGTTTTTTGTTTTTTTTTTTTCAACTGGGCTTCTCCATAGTATTATTATCATCATTTTTTTTTCTTTTTTTCCACTTTCTTTTACTTATTTTATGTATTTATTTATTTATTTTTCCCCATTTATATTTCCTGTATCGGCTTTTCTCACTTACAAATTACTAGTACTAGCATCCTTCTCTGTTTTCTCCATCTTACCCCGTCCAAACTCACGGAAATATCACACATGGACTTGGTCTTGGTATGTCTTGGTTTGTCTTATCACCACTTGTCGTCACTGTGTATGACTGGTCACTACGTTTGTCTGTCTTGCATTAAATAAAAAAATAAAAATGAAAAAAAGAACTTAGATTTAGTCAGTTAGAATTCATAGGAACAAGCGATGGAAGTACTGTCCACTGTCCAAATTACAGCTTTGCAAATACGTGATGAAATACGAAAATGCGTCAATGTAATTCAATTTCGCTTTTATATAGACCCACACTCTTTGTATGTTATTGCCTGGCCTGGAATGTTCCGCAGTACGGTATTAAACGTATTTATATCCATGTAGACGAGCAGGTGACGCGAAAAGGCCAAGTCACAGGTAAGGTCTGTGGAGAGGCGACCGCGCTCACAGTAAGAATCCATATTTTTCAAGGTATTTCATTAGGATAGATGCGTTTAATGCCGTACTGTGGAACATTCAAGCACAAGCAATATCACATCCATGGAGACAAGCAGGTGCGAAGCCTCCACCAGGAAAGTTGCATAGTGTCCCTTTAGATTTTACAACGTTTTGGTGAAGTTTTTAGCTATTTTGGTTCAATTTGAAAGTTTAAATTCAAATCTTTTTTCATGATTTCTCACTATTTTCAGACAAGACCACTTCCCGAACTGTGACACGTGTGCAGATGTGTGGTCTCTAGTTCTTAAATTAAAAATGACTAAATATTGTTTTTAGTCCCGCGTGTAACGGTACACCAACATAGACTATTGTACTTGTTAATATAGTCACAGCACATTGGAATGGTTGCTAGTAAATCTTCCCTCGCGTCTCCTGTTCCCTCCCCAGCTGGACATCGCTCATGAGCAGCAGGTGCAGTGGACTTGATCAGGACCAGAGTTATGGCCCCAAAGAGACCGGCCCCTGACTCTGGCCCCTGAGTCAGCCCTAGTTTAGACCTGGTTTAGTTCTAGTATTGGCCTAGTTCAGACCTGGTTTAGTACTAATATTGACCTAGTTTAGACCTGGTTTAGTTCTAGTATTGGCCTAGTTCAGACCTGGTTTAGTACTAGTATTGGCCTGGTTTAGAACTGGTTTAGTTCTACTATTGACCTGGTTTAGACATTTACTCCTGTTTAGTTCTAGTTAAGTCCTGGCATAGTCATATATTTTTAAAGACCAGTTCATGTTTTGTCCTAGATTCGTTCTGGTTTATTCCTGGTTTAGCTACAACATAGCACCAGTTTACGAGTTAAGTCTTGGTTTAGTTCTAGTACAGTTCAGTTTTAAGTTAAGGACTGGTTAAGTCCTTTAGTTTATTTGTTGTTTTTTATATTATTGTTTTGTTTTGTTTTTTTTTACATTTATATGGCCCATATATTTTACACTTAACAAGCGGGAAACAAAAAGTACAGCTCGCGGTCACATTTTCTTATTTATTGGGGCGACAGTAGCTCAGTTGGTTGAGCCACTGACCCACTGATTGATGGTGCGACTCCAGCTCCCACAGATGATTACTGTTGTTGTGTCCTTGGGCAAGACACTTAACCCACCTCGCCCCCAGTGTCTGGTGTATGAATGTATGTGTGTGGATGGGTGAGTGGATCCTTGATGTAAAGCTCTTTGTCATATTTTTATATAGCACTTTTCCACCTTCATGGCGCTCAATTTACCATTTATAATCATTTGACAAACTATTAAACTATTACTTATATTTGTGTAAAATAATATGAGCATTAAAACAGTCATTATCCTATCCAATTCTTGTAATACATACAAATATACTGTGATAAAGTAAGATGGAGCAATAGACGTTCAACCTTTGGGGCCCCGTACATTTGCACACTCTGCCTATGCCAGGAAACGCCACTGGTCTCGCTTTAGTTCTAGTTTAGTCCGGTCTTTCGGAGAGAGTCCTGTGTGCACGCTAACGGTCCCCGAGGAGCCAACAGGTGCCAGGTGAAGCCTCCGCAGCTGTCCCCAGGCTCAGATTCTGAATTCCGGCTTGGACGCGGTCGGGGAGAGCGGAGCGTTCCAAGAGAGGAGTACCTTCGGTGGGAGGTTAATGACCAACAGGTGTGGCTTTATGCGCGCTGGCTCAGCTGTTTACCTACTGCACATGTGCGGAGGGAGAGCTGCTTGGTCACGCTTCCTGCTCCTCCGAAACAACGCTCAGAAGACAGGGATATCGGAGATAGCATGTGGGAATAAAATTGTATTACAACATACCAGAACTATTTGTCAATTTTTTATGACAGTGGTCGTACATCTGTGGTACTTAAGAATTATATAGTCCCACTTTGGACCTGGTTTAGTTCTGGTGTAATCCTTGTTTCGTTCTGGCATTGTCCTGGTTTAGCCTTTCGTAGAGGGCCCAGAATCTCGCTTTGGCTGGAATGTTCCACGGCACGGCATTAAACGTTTCTATCTCCACAAGCAGGAGAGACATCACGAGGCCAAGTTACGGGTCAAATCTGTGGAGAGAGGTGACGCCGCTTACAGTAAGAATGCCTGCTTTTTATTTAGAGCGATAAAAACACTTGTAGTTGAATAAAAACATGTTGGATACTGTGGAACATTCCAGACAAAGCAATAACATCTCCATGGTGACGGACGCCCCAGCAGAAAAGTTACATAATAAACCTATGATTAGAATCAAGCAAGTTTATGTTGATGCAAGGTTTTAGTTCAAATGTATTAACTTGCTGGGTTAAAGTAAATGCACTAATATATGTCATTTGTAGAGTTTAAATAATGCTAAAAACAATAGCTGCTTTGTCGGAAAGCACTTCCTGGAGAGGGAGGGAACCACCTTATGACATCAGTTAGTAGAACAGAGCATTTTGAGATTACGCAAACATTGATGAATGAAACAAAACACAACTCCAGGTATGTTTTTTGTTGGGTTTTTTTTTTTTTATTTCCAAATAACATTATGATTAAAAGCTAGATTAGAAAAAGTTAACTTCGCCTTTAAAGTTGCTTTTACTGATTTTTACTGAAATTTTAAACAGTTTGCAGTGGTCCAAAGTTATTCCTCACTTGCCTTATGCATTAAGAACATTCTAATTATTCACCGCGATGAGTTTATAAGCGCTTTTTCACAACTCTCTGAGACCAGTGGTGTTTTGCAGTGACGGTAAAGCTAACAATTAGCATGCTAATATGCACTTCTTGGTTACTGGACAATAAAATACTTTCTCATTAAATGCAGACAGAACAGTGGACTTATTTTGACCTGAAGAGCTGCTTATACAATATATTTGTACTGGGACAAGACACATTTTGCTCAAATATATGGCAAAACCGGATGCAGGGCCTTTAACTTTTTTTTTTTTTTCTTTTTTTTGCGTTGCACCTACATTCAAGGACATGCAAACTCTATAATACTATCCTACGAAAAACCACACACACCTTCTAAGGACTTCTGAACCTGTTTGCAATTTAATGCTTGAAATTAGAACTCATCTGGTTTTCATGAGCGCGTGCGGAGCGGGAGCTGGAGAGGCCGCCCCCCACGCACCACCCAACCCCCACCCCCCCAGCCAGCCCATAGACTGTCTGTATCCATCCAGAGGAGCATGAATCTAACCTTAACACAACTCACTCGGATCGCCGGGAGATTTACGGCGCTCCGAAGCCCGTTCTATAAATATCGGACACATCCACATCGCGCCGTAGCCATTAGGGGCGTGTTTTCAATCAAATAATAGACCCGTTGTTGTAATAAATAGTGTAAAAGAGCATCCATCTCTACAGTCACTGGTCTGTCCTCGAGAATAACATATTTAGAGTGAAACTAATTGGTTCTCAACTGTCGGCAACAAGACAGATGATGATACGATGAGGAAGAAGAGATACTAGTTGCAAGAGAAAGGCCTCCACTAAGGTTTTGTAATTTTAAAAAGATAAAAAAAAACATTGAGAAATTATATTTTTCTCAAAACTTTGTGCATTACAAGTAACAAAGGTAGCAGTAGCTTTTAAGGGGTACTAACATAGACTGTGTAAAGAAGTGGACTAAGTGAGTGTGACGTCACCCACAGCGTTCGGCTCCAGTCAAATGAAGCTCATCGAGGCCAGAGCAGTTATGGGGCAAATTTGGAGCCGAGTTACATATTTGGAATTCTGACCTCGAGTATCATAGCAACTAAAGAGCCAATCTGGAGCGAGGCTGTTGAGTATCATAGAACTAAAGAGCCAATCTGGAGCGAGGCTGTTGAGGGTAACATCCCTTCCCGCCCGCACCGCTGGTTTAGCGGGGAGCGGGCGCTTAGCAACGCTGTCAACCAAACCTGTTGCTAACGCTACGTGGGAGCGATTTCGGGGAAAAAAGGCGCCTAATTTGTCTGTTATTAATGTTCATATCTTGATTTACGGACACAATAGTTAAATACAAACACCAGGGTCATGTAGAGCGGGTTAATACGAACATTTTAAGACCAAAATGATGAGTCTGACAACAGCAGTTACAGAAAGAGGGGCAAAAGTTTTTCAATAGAATGTGAATTGGAACCAGAGTCGATGAAGCCACAAGCCCGCCCATGCTCACTTGCTATTTGGAATGCGGCGGCTAGCAGGTTAGCTATGTCCATTTATATAAACAGTCTATGGGTACTACTACTACTACTAACTTCTAGAGGAGGATATGCCACAAAATATAAAATGTTAAAAAAGCTAAAATTTAAAGGTCCTATATTGCCCAAAATTGACTCTTTTGAGCTTTGAACCATGTTATAATGTTGTTACTCGCCAAACACATATATAAAGTTGGGTTTTGTTTCATTCACATGTTTGAGAAACCCTTTATTATTAGTCTGTCTACATCTCCAAAGCTCACAATGCCCTGTTCCACCTTGTGATGTCAGCTACCTTGTACCTTTAGTTCAGTAGAGACTGGCAATTCCAGCACTGAAATTATCCTAATGATTCTAGCGAAGGTTTATGGAGTTTAAAACCACAGGGGAGCACTTCCTGTAGCACCACATTACATCACAAGGTGTTTGAGAGAAGAACTAAACCTAGATATGCAGGGTTTGTGTGTTAAACATGTGTTAATGAAACAAAACACGACTCCAGGTCTGTTTGTGACGAGGAAACAACATTATAACATAGATCAGAAAATAGTGTAATATGGGCCCTTTAACTATTATAAAGTGGAGGATTTCTGAATTGCCAAATTGAACCAAATTTAGCAAAATCAACAAAATCTGTGTCCACTTTCTCCGTTGGAAATCTGATAAGTGATTATATCTCAACAGAACAAGGTCTTCTTTTTGACTTATTGTGTCCCTGTATCCAGCTGCAGTCCATTCTCCATCAAACGGACAGGAAACAGGAAACCACCTACATGTTTGATTTCACAAAGTGCATATGTCCCGTGAGTGTGTGCGGACCTAGCATAGCCCCCCCGCCCCGCCGCTACGCTAGCTCCGCGCGTCCATGTGTGTGAGAACGGTGGTAAAGGTGACGTGTCCTCCGTGTTCACTGACAGCTTTATTGGCTGTGAGCGGAGAGAGGGGAAAGGATTATGGGAAAGGAAACGTGCGCGCTCACGTGCACGCGCGCACATACACTTGCATGCAAACACTGCGCGCTAGCTGTTGTCGCGCTTCGCAGGCAGGTAAGTGCAGAGTTCAAGTCGTTGTTAACAGGAACAAGCGAGCAACCTGTGAGAATACCGGTCACTTATATGGAAAGGGAGAGAGTGACGGAGGGGTCAGGAGGGGTTATGGGGTCAGAGGTCGCTGTCAGGGTTGGCTAATGCAAGAGGACAGACCGGGGTTAGACATGGCCTTCAAACATGTTGTCAGATTGTAGGAATACAGTTAGGAATCCATAATTTTTCTTTCTTTTTTAACATTTCAATTTATTTCTTATTTTTATTTTTTCGCTAAAAGACTACTTGATAACGCTAGGCTATAGAAACAAACTGACTGGATTCACAAAACTGACAATATTAGAAAGTAGTAGTAATAATAATTTGAAGACAATTTGGAGAAAAAAAACAAAAAACATTTCAATTCATAATCATTTTTAGTTCAAAATCTTTTTTTCTTTTCAGACTGGAATTACGTCACAGTGACTCAATGGCATAGGGGTCAACCACGAACCAGATGATAAGAGGTTCAATTCCAGCTCCGACCGGTGCTTCTGCCTTTCTATGTACAATATAGTAGTGTGTGACTGGTGGTGGCGGAGTAGTTGCAACTTTTACTTCAGTTGTCTTCAGGGCAGCTGCACTCCAGGAATTAATATTTATTTTATTAGTTTATCACATTTTTATATAGTGCTTTTCCACTTTTGAGAAACTCAAATCATCAAGGAACGACACACCCACTCACACACACGTTCGTACGCCAATGCACTTGGACACTGGGGGCGAGATGGGCTAAGTGTCTTGCCCAAGGACACAAGAACATTCATTTGTGGGAGCTGGAAAAAGCTGACCGCTCTACCAATGATGTTTATGTTGAGAACGGGAGTCGAACCGCCAACCTTCAGATCAGTGGACCAACCGACTGAGCTACTGTCGCCCCGTGTGGCAATTATTTTCACTAGACTAAAATACATTGCAAATTCTACAAAGATCACACAAAGAACTAACACGTTACATAACTCCGAGTACCACGAGTGAAGTGGGCATGCCTCACCACTGCTCTCCTTACAGACATTTCCCACAGTCCTCCCCACAACTGAGAATGCGCTCCTCTGTCCAGGATCCAACAGCCGACAGGACATTCCCGCGCGGAAGTCCCAGACCAGGTGCTGCTGCGTACAAATGGGAACAATCCGGGCCAGCGCTCCATGGAGGATTAGCTGTCCGTCCAACCGCATACCAAAGAAAACAGGTTATGAGAAACTAGCTATCTGACGCTATCACGCTAACAACGCGCTTAAATCCGGTGCATTCGCGTGACGTCACGGCACTCTAGAATTCCGAAAGTTTAAAATTGAGCTGGGGGACAGATCGGAATTCTGTGGTGGAATTTGCTGTGTAACTGTCAGAATGAAAACTTGCGGACCCTGGTTTTGAATATTTCTGTAATTACTGGGCCTGTCTATATGAAACAAAAACTGGTACAAAGTTCGACGTCTTCTCTGTCAACACAAGTGAACAAAAGAACAAAACTTAAGTACCTTGCATTTATTCAGTTACAGCTGTTTTTAATGCTCAGATCTGACTTGTAACCTGGCCTGGTGTCGTCACGTGCTTGTCTCCGTGGAGATAGATATGTTAAATGCTGTACTGTGGAACATTCTAGTGTTGTCGCGATACTAAAATGGCAAACTTTTGATACTTAGGAATAGACTCGACACTCAATTCCACGATGATAATAAAAAAAACACTTAAAAAATAGAATGTAATTTCCAACATTAAATCGTAGTACTTTCTTTTATATGACCAACCTACTGTCTAGGTGGGTTCCATAGTTGTCCATGAGCGTGTACTAGTACGAGTATGTATTATCTGATTTTCGATACTTGTGACGACCCTAGAACATTCCAGGCAAGCAAGTTTATGAAGCTAATCCCAACCAGATAACGATAAGGTTCAACATTTGTCATCAATTTGCCCATTTCTTTCAAAAATTGTGAATCTCCCATAGAGTTACACAAGTCCCTGCCTCATCAAATTCTAGCACGTGAACGCAACCCATCGCTGTGTACCACGAATTATTACGGCAACACTCCTACCTCTATCACTGATATCTGTCACCCACTCAGCGTAATGACTTAGAGCCTGTCTCAGAAAAAATCTACATCTTGGGCGCTGTTAACCCCATAAGAAACAAGAAAAGGCATTTGACTGCGCCAGTTGGAACTCCTAATTAGGTTGAAGTGGGTCTCTTTGAAGCGACGGTGTAGCGCAGAAAGCAAAACGCGCAACATTTTCGGCCTCATTATAAGTTATCTAAAAGGCAAGGGCTCCTGATAATGAGGGGCTTCCAGTGGGAGGCGACGCAGAGGGGAGAGAGGGGAGAGTGCGTCTAATTGTGTCAAATGGCTGGAAGTATTTCACTTTGAATTATGGGAGAAAAGGGGGGAAAACAACGCGGACAAGAGCTAGCGGACGGAGTTAGCGTCGGTGAAATAAATGAGCGGCTATAGAAAGTGGAAGTGCGTGCGTTTATCCAGGACAGGAGCGGGGTAGGGGGGACGTGGGCGCTCGCTGTCAGAAATACACCTTTGGATCTTTGTGTTTATAACAATGTAAACAGTGTGTAGTGTGGAGAATTGTTGTGAGTCTTGTGATTGTATAAACATTGTGCAATAAGGTTACAGTACAAAAATGAATACACAAGTGAGTTAAAACAACTTCTATTTTGAGTAGTTTGGACTAGCTACGATCAAGTACATTGTCTCTGTAATTTTACACAGATTGATATCAGTCTGGTCTCCTCCGTTGCGTCTCAAGGCCGGTTAAACGTGATCGCGCAATCGGATCAGGTTTTTTTCAGCGACACGTGTGAAACGAAGGAGCTCATTAGTCACCTACAATTTAAACATAAAATCAAGTTTATCTCACTTCAGATTAGAGTTTAGTGCTTTTTTCATTGATTCTACAGAAATCCGCCATGTTTTTCAACCCCCTGTGATATTTTTTTTCCCCCTTTAGTTTTTCCGATATGGGGACCATGCTTGTCCCCGATTAGCTAATCCACCTGTCAATCACACCCATCTGAAAACGAGGAGATTCACCAGTGACCAGACTCACATCTTCGTAAAGTATTGAAGAAGTGTGTATTCTGGATCCCAGGCAAATTTAAAGGTATTGTTACCTTAGAATCAAATGTAGTAGCCCGGGAGTTGAAGAGAAACTGGAGTTCTGACGCAGACGTTTATTTACCACCCAGCACCAGGAGACGTGAACCCTCAAAATACTATGATAGTGTTGTCCATTACAGTCTAGTGCAATCCAATCTGACTATGCTTCCACTGTAGGGAGTATTATACCTGTGATGATGCAGGCCATGATAACAAGGACTGAGCTGGCAGCGAGTGCCCTCAGTTCAACACAGAAATGGAATTTCTCTAACAGGTAGGTCTGATAGATTTAATGTTTTAAAATTTTGTAGCTAAAGAAAAAAGTCTTCCGGCGGAGTATAAGAAAACTAACTTTACTTAAACTTATTAAGTACAAAAAAATAAATAAATACAAACACTTACTTGATGGCTCGATCATTTTGCTTGCAAGAAAAATGAAACCTGTTATATAATACCTTGACACAAAACTCTAGACCAGGGGTGTCCAAACTCTTTTCACTGAGGGCCATATCTTGAAAACTAGTCAACATGGAGGGCCACAGACCAGTGGTCAATACAGTGGATAATTCAGATGGTGCATTTAACGTAGTTTTGACATCATACTTTTAATAAGGCTTGAAACATTAATTTTAGGTCTGCATGACAATTCAATGTGGTGTTATTTAGGTTATAGTGACAGGATTAATCAAATTTGCCGTAAAACGTACTGACTATGATCAATTGGGCCAGTTCAACTGAAGGCCTGAGGGCCAATAAAAATTGGTCTGAGGGCCGCATTTGGCCCCCGGGCCATAGTTTGGACACCCCTGCTCTAAACCAACTAACTATATAAATGTAGTGAAGACATTTGAACGTGATGCGTTTTGCAGTGAACAGTGCCACCGTGACTATTATTGGAAATAAAAGACATATGGATGGTTTATTTATTATTTTATTATTTATTTATTTTTATTCATATTTCATTGCCACAAACTGAACTTAGTGATCTCATTTGGAGAAAAAAAGTATTCTGGGCCGTCAGTGAAGCCCCCCTAGAATGACCCTACTCTTTCTCCCCTCCGCAGCGCCCCTGCTCACGCTCCTACCACTACAGTGATTTGTGGTTGAACTGTACGCAATGTTTAGCAAGGTGTATTTATGTTGAAAACCTGTGCCTTATTCATTACGATAATATTCCCATAAATATAACTCATTGTTGGGAACCATTTTGTTCACACAATTTATATATACTTTGGCCATAAAACCTGTGCTAAATCTGAAAAAGCGAGGAGGGGCCAAGCCAAACACATTCAGTCATGCCTTTGAAAACATTACCTCTCCGATGTACAGTACCAGCGCAGTGGGGAATACTCGCTGATCCCAGAAAGTTAATCCTGGAATTCCATGATACTCAAGATAATCCTGGTTTGGTTCCAGTTTGGACCTGGCTTAATCCTGCAATAGTCCCGGTGTAGTCCAAGTTTAGACCGGACTTTGTTGAATATTAGTTTAGTCGTGCCTCAGTTCTTTTCTTCCATCATGGTTTAGAGATGTTGTTGCTTTGAATGTTCCACAGTATGGAAACTTATCTATATCCGCAAGCACGTGACGCTGCCAGACCAAGTTACAGCCAGGTCAGATCTGCGGAGAGGCGACCCCTCTCACAGTAAGATCCGGGTAAGTTTTTGATGAGGAAACAACATTATAACATAGATCAGAAAATTGCATAATATGGGCCCTTTAAGGTTAGACTTGCTTCATTTTTAGTTTAAACTTGGTGTAGATCTAGTTTAAGTCTATTTCCTGTTAAGATTCAAGTTAGTCCAGGTTTAGTCCTTTTGTAGACCTGATTTAGTCCCGGGTTAGACCTGGTTTGGCCCTCTCATTCACATTACAAACTATAAAAACATTCACGTCTAAACCTCTGTAACCGCCGTCGTGCCTGAGGCTACATCTCCACAGTCTCACCACCCCCTCCGCGCCCCGATCGAGGGTTAGATCTGCGCCCGTCTGGCCCCGTCCTTCTCCGCGCGCGCAGGTAGTCGTCATGGCGATGGGGTGAAATCCAAGCCGCCGCGTTGCTAGCGCGCCGGTTCCGTTTACATGACGCACTGCATGCTGTCATGAAATAGTGACTTTATGATTGTTTTGGGAGGAGACCAGCGGAGCGGACTGCACAGTGAGAACATGGGGATGGAACTTTGTCAAGCTGCCATAGTCAAAGCATGAAGCAGGGAGACTGAAGGAAGAAGTTATGGGATTATGAGGGAAAATATATGCAGTTTTTTCTCATGCCATGTGTTTAAGAATACGTGGGCATTTTCAGTAGTGAAGTATGGATTACATAACATACTGCTTATTAGGAATGTGACGCTGCAGATTTTTTTCTTTTTTTTTTTTTTTTTACTTTATTGCCAAAAGTGCAAAAATCACAGGGAACATTCTAACAAACAATGACAAGTGTTAGGATTGGTCTTAAAACTTATTTAAAACGTATTTATTTATTTTTAATCACTTCTGAGACAGATGGAGCGTTCAAATAAAAAACAAAGCTCAAAGAGAAACGGCGCACGTGACCATTGCCTTAAAAACACATCTATTTTAAGTTGGAGTTGGGCAGGGCTGAATTTTTTTAAACTATTTTTTTTTTTTTTCGATTTTTCGAAACTTTTTGGTTGCCCCCACTTTGTCTTGGGCGTCCAAAAAAAAAAAGTGCATGGAATTTATTGGGAGGAGTAACATTAAGAGTGGGAACTGGCGCCAAATCAAGAAGAAAGCAACAAAATTAGCTTAGCAGGGACTCGAACCAGAGACTTTACAGTTACAAGGTGAACATTGTGTACATTAGCCAACACAATGTCTTTATTGCAGGGAAACAGTGTATATTGCAACAGTGGTGAGGCCTTTACGTCATCGAGGTAACAACTGTCGAAGTCGGACTGTGATATTGATCATATTTTTAAAGTGACGCAATGTAACTTTTCTAGCAGAAGGTACGCCACCTGCTTGTCGCCATGGAGATGTTCTACAGTGTGGCTTTAAAGTGATCTGGCTTTGTTCTGTTACAGTAGTCTTATCGCAAAAGTGCCTTGAAAAATGCGCATTGCCTCCCACAGATCAGATCAAGGAGATAAATGTTTAATTCCATATTGCGGAACATTAACAGTCTGTCATTCCTGTCACACAAATATCTGTAGTACTTTGTGTTTTGTGTTTTAAAGAAGGAACCCAGGAAAAGTAGCTGGCTGTTCAACTCAGCTAAAGGGGATCCTAATAATGAAGTAAAAAAATAAATAAATAAACTAAATATCTCCATGGAAACAATCAAGTGGTTAACCCTCTACCAGAAAAGTTACTTCGTACAACTTTAACCTATTACTGATTTAGTCTTGTTTTGGTCGTGGTTTAGTCGTTACCATGAGAATATTTAAAAGCTTGTAGATATTCTTTTAATCAAAAACATAAAAGGAAGTGGGCGGACTAATTCTAAGAAGACATTACCTTCTCTCCTCACAGTCCCAGGAAAACCCCACTTTGATTCCAAGTCCGTAGTACTGGGAACTTTCAACCGGAAACGCCGCCCAGCAACCAACCCTTTCAAGACACATCTCTCAACGTAGGTGCACTCGTTTGCCAGAAGTAAATATTAAAATTTAAAAAAAGAACTATATAAAAAATGCTAAAATGGTTGTGGTTCCCATGTCCACCTGCAGGCTGAGCTCATGATGACCTCAGTGTAGGAGCATGTTGTTCACCGGGAGGAGTGTCGCGGCTCCGGCCCTCAGCTCCAAAGCGGAACAGGAGGGGATGTAAATCAGAAATATTTATGTTCTATATGTTTTAGTTCCACAGAGCAAAAGTACATCGATGTATTGTATTTGCAGATTGTGATGAATGGTTATATGCATTTGAAGACTTAAAAATACCAGAAAAAGCACTGTGCAAGCAAACTTTTCTGGTGTAGGGGCTGCCACCTGGTGTGTCTCCATGGAGATGTTATTGCTTTACCGGGAATGTTCCACAATATGGCATTAACCTTATCCAACATTTATTGAATGACGGATGTTTTAGCTGACAAACATAGCTTGAAAAACATGCATTCATTCTGTGAGCATGGCCACCTCTCCACAGATCTGACCTGCAACTTGGCGGAGTGGCGTTACCTACTTGTTTCCATGGAGATAGACACAGTTTAATTCCATACTGTGCAACATTCCAGGCAAAATAACCTCTCCATGGAGACAAGCAGATGACGGCCCCTCCACCAAGTATATGCGTTTAGTACAAAAAAACAACAACAAAAAAAAACATACGAATTGGGACCACAGTGGGACTAAACCAGGACCAAACTGGGACTAAACTAAGACTAAACTAAGACTAAACCAAGACTGGAACAGGATCCTACAAAGTCTACAGTCTGAGGAGAAAACAAAGCTCAAACCAGGACCAAAGCAGGACTAGTGTGCCCCAACTGTACTACTCTGTATTACCAAGTTTAGCGAAAATGCATAAAAAGTATTACAAGAAACTACTAGAAAACACACCAAGATCAGCATCAAACATAAAACACAATTTCCCAAATGACTATTGAAAGTCAGTATCCAACATAATAAACAGTTGTTGGTTAGCATTACGGCTAACCCGTCTCAACAACACTATGTTACTTTTGGTACTGTAAAATCTATGTAATTTATTGCTAATAGTATTAAATCATGATGTTATTCCCAGCCCTATTGTTGACTGACAATTATAGACTATGGATAGCCCAGACCGAAAACACAGCTAGGGGCGTTAAGTCACGTTCTGGGACCTATTTTATGACCCTCCTGTAAATGTACCCAACTCATGTTTTCAATTACCCACAGCTCGGAGGTGAGTCTCAGCCCTGTACATAAACCAAGCCTGATGAGTATTCACAGAGTCATATCTCTTGGGTTGTTTAGTGAGACAACATAGTGAAGAGAGGTGGCCCGCACAAGAGCAGAGAGGAGCTGACGGCTTCATTGGACGTCAGGGAATACATAGATAAATACGATGAGAACTTGCGATTCCGGCTCCGTTGTTATGGGTTGGCTGTAAGGGGCTTGTTAGATTTTGGGAATAGCAAAAGGAGTGTAAGTAAACATTATAATTTTGGTACTTAAGGTTGCATAAATAGTTGGAGACTTGACCCATACGCAACTGGGTTGTAAATGACATCATGTGAAAAACTGGCTGAAAATCTTGGGTCAGTTTTTGGCTCAATTCATCATCATTGTTTTGATGTTATGGTCCATTTGTCATCTGTGTTTGACCCATCCTTTAATGCCACTAGGGTGAGCACCATAACACTGGAGTTGCATGTACAAAGCAATTACGCAAACTGAAATGATCTAGACTTGAGACGATACTGACAAAAATTGAACCTTGATCGTCCTTTGGATTGTTTTGATAATGATGTTTGGTGTTTTGATTGTTAGAAATCTGCCCAACTATGCCTTTAATTGTAAAATGTGCCAAAATACCTTTCTGTATGGGCCACTCCACAGATCTGACCTGCCATAGAGATAGATAAGTGTAATTCTGTGGATTATTCATGGCAAAGCAATAACACCTCCATGGAGACAAGCAGGTGGTGGACCTTCTACCACAGACATAGTTATGAAACATTGACTCTTGTGAGTTTTAAGTCATGTCATAATGTTGTTACCTCCTCAAAAACAGACCTGGAGTTGTGTTTTGTTTCATTCACACCTGTTTGAGAAACCCTTTATTATTAGTCTGTAAACATCTCCAAAGCTCAAAATGCTCTGTTCCACCTTGCGATGTCATGAAGTGGTAGTTTTCAAGCCAACAGCCACCTTTTACCTTTAGTTCAGTAGAGATTGGCTACTCCCGGGCTGAAGTTATCTGAATGATTCTAGTGAAGGTGTATGGAGTTTAAAAACACAGTGGAGCACTTCCTGTATCACCACATGACATCACAAGGTGTTTGGTTTGAAAGAAGAACGCAGCCTAAATATGCAGGGTTTGCGAGTTAAAGGTGTGAATGAAACAAAACACAACTTCGGGTATGTTTTTGATGAGGAAATATTATAACATAGATCAGAAAATTACTTAATATGTGTGTGGCAAAAGAGTAAATACATTTCACCACTCCAAGTATCTTCAGTTCAGTTATGTTCTTTTTTATTCTATTTAGTCTATTTAGTCTATTTAAAATCTATTTTGCTGGAAGCTTAAGTGTTTTTGTAATGCTGTTTCATTTATGATGGAAAGTTTTATATCAGTATTTTTGAATAGGACCCCAGGAAGAGTAGCTGCCAATCTAGTGACGGCTACTGGGGATCCAAAGGAATATACAAAGAAACATTCATCTGTCATACACTTCCACCCATAGCTGCTGGGACACTGCCTTAGCCTGAGATCAGTGGCCAGTGTGAGCTCGGCCGGTACAGTTCGTCATCGGTTCTCATGACCTCAGAGCCACTGCTGCCGCGGGAGTAGTCTCCTGACAGCGCTGGTGTTTGTCTGAGAACCGGAGTCACATCCAAAACGTCACCCCAGAAAACCCAAAAACATGAGTCCGGCTCGCTCCATAACTCATCCAGGCTTGGGTGTGCTTTTAAACGGATCACACGGACACATTAAGTAGGAAATCCTGGGTTATGTCTTATTTCGGTGTATTTAAGCGGACCCCGTGAGCCAAGAATCATTCGTCACTACAGAGGCCAGGCCCAGAACATTTATTTGGGATTCGATTACAATCCAAACTGAACTGCTAAAGGAAGTTACACCAAATTTTGAGAGAGGAATGAGGGAGACTAGAAGTAAAAATATGTTTCATTGACCCATCCTTTAACTGCAAAGATGAAATGATGACTTGGGTACCCTTCACCAGATCTTGAGTATGTTGGTCAGGAGTACCCAGCTGGAGGATTAAGCTCTTGTTCAAGTCATTTTTAACTGTTAAAGACATACTTGGGTATTTTTAAAGGAGAGGTCAGTAAAAGTTTGTGGTTTGGAGTTCAGACTTTGGAGGAAGAAATTTGTCTGTTTTGTGTGTTAAATGGTAATCATGAAAACTTGTTCTAGAAGTAAAGATTGAAACCATGTTTTAAATAAAGCAAAATCAAATCATAAAGGGGAAAAAATATAATTCATATATTTGTCAGATTGCCCAGCCTTATAACATGAAATAAGAAGCAATACATTTTACAATAACTTTACTTTTACAGAGAAAAATGGGAAGATGTATTTTATTTTTTTTTACAAATTTGGTAAGTCTTTCTCATGAGGTACAAAACTGTGGAACTGTGGTCTAAAATTCTGAAGAAACGGGTCCAAAAAAACTTTGATTTCCACGAATACCTGCAAACAGTTGGGAGCAGCTGGCAACCACAGTGCAATATTTAAGTGCTCGTCTCCAAATTTTGATTACCTGGTCAGGAGTACCTAGCTGGAGGATGGAGCGTTAATGGTTGATGGGGAGAACCGGAGCATCTGTAAGAAACCCACCTGCACGCGTTAACATAACATGCAAACTCCACACAGAAAGGTTCCACGGATTACAAAGGACTACGACACTACGGTAAAATCTGAGGTTGACTTTACGTAAACTCAGCAAAATTTGATCCAAAATTGTGAAACCGTGATCTCAAACTCTTTAAAGTGCTGAAGAAAGGGGTCCGGGAAAGCTGACATGCCTTCGCTACCTGCCACGCTCTGGTATCAGCTAACACAGCACTAAGCTAACCGTTTGACTCGCATTCATAGTTCTGAAAGCATGTCTGCATCCCCGCTAGCAACCATCACCTCTCCAGGCGCATGCTATTAGCTTATCAAAGGTGGAGGTGTCTGTCTGCCGCTCGGGGGTTGTCCGCGGCGACCGGGGGCTGGTCGGGGGGGAGGGGCCGTCTTGTTGTCTGCGCTCCTAGCTTATCATCTCTTCTCGTAAATCTACCTGACAGCCAGTTTACAGGTGCTGTTAATCCCGCAGATTCAATTCATTTTCCTAACTGCTAGCGCTGCGCACGGGGAGATCAAACCGCGCGGTCTGGCTGTGTCGCGTTGATGGAAGGTCCATCGTTTCTGCTTTCTCAGGCGGATGAAAGGTAGCCCGGCTCAGTGGCAGTGGCATTATTCCCCACGCGTGTTTGTTACTCCTTTATTTACAGCGCCACGGGATGACTTTCGCTAGCGGTTATTTTGCAGAGAGAGAGATTTTCTGGGCAGGTGTGCTTTTTCAGGACAGCGGCGTCTCGGGATTGGATTTATTTGTAGCCGTAGCAGGCGTTTTCAATCGTGCTGGAGGAATAGAAAGGCAAGCGAAAGGAACATGTTGGCACTATTTGTGTACGCGAGTTAACAAAAGAGCCCCAAAATAAATTACACGTAGAGGTGATGTTATGGAGATGGTATTTATGAAGGTACGCAAAATCAGAATATCGTCTATAATAATAAAACTGTTGAAAAGCTGCAAAAGGTCAAGGTATATTTTGTTGTTGCTGTAGGAATGTCAGTTCTTTGCATTTGACCCATTCTCTAATGCTGCTCAGACAACCTCTTGAGTCACAGCAAGAAGGTTCGAAGTTCACCTTCTGGGCCTTTCTGTGTGAAGTTTGCATGCTCCTCCCTGTGTTTAGATAGGTTTCCTCTGGGTCCTCTGCTTTCCCCCCATCAACCCAAAACATGAGCATGCGAAGGACAAGACCTAGCTCACGATCTGGAGATGGGTCCCTGGATGTGGCAACATGGCGCCCACTGCTCCTGAGGCAGTGGCATTGATGGATGGGTCAAAATGCAGAGGACAGAATTCCTTACAGGGACAATAAAGTGATCCTTAATGTTACCTTATCCTCCTACACGTATCCAAACCTCAAACTAGACTTGAAAACATAAAGGCCTGAACGGAAAGAGATTAGAACCTAAACCTAACCTAAAGATATTTGCAAGCACATTTCTGCACATTATCAAGAGAATATAAAAAAAAAAACTTTCTTCCATAATCTTGCAGTGTTCAATAAACTTTCAACTTTACACTTCAGTCTAATTTATCTGAGACTCCCCTGACCTTCACTTCGGGATGGCTGTTGTTGAGGAAAGCGTTCGGGGGGCTGTCTTGGCTCAGCTGCTCCTGTGTCAGACAAACCCGTGTTTTCACAGAACGCGGTTGGATTTACTATCAGTGAGCTGTCAGAGAGTGCGCTGCATTGTCTCACTCGGCGTTCGACCGTGGAACAACATCCCCGAGGCCCGCGCACAAGGAAACACATGGAGGGCCAGCACAAGCACACGGGCTCAAATCACCACGGTTACTTCCACAAGCGTTATCGGAGGTGGGAGAGTTCCTGCGTTTTTCAGACATTTTCAGGTTGGATGAGATAAGGGAGCATTGAACATTTTGCAGGAGTTACATTCTTTTCTTCTTTTAGGTCAGGTTATTGTTGTATTTACTTAAAGGGGCACTGGGTAACTTTTCTGGTGGAGATGTCTGTCTAATCCCTCAGTCGTCCAGGTCTGAGCCATAGTAAAAGCCAAATGTAAAATCTGTGAACTGGACAAAAAGTTGTAGGAGTGAAGACGTTTCGCTGCTCATCCAAGCCGCTTCTTCAGCTCTGGTTCAGTTTCACTTTTCTGGTGGAGGGTTTGTCACCTGCTTGTCTCCATGGAAACGTTATAGCATTGCTTAGAATTTCCCGCAGCATGGCATTAACCTAATAATATCTCTATTTACAGGTCAGATCAGTGGAAAGGCGACCCTGCTCACAACAAGAAGGCGTGTTACTCAAGGTGTTTTTGAGCAAAAAAAAAGTTGTGATGAAATAATTGTTCTGGACAAAACTGTGAAAATTTTGGGTAGAGCAAAAATATCTCCATGGAGACAATAAAAATAACACAATATTTGCAAATTTTTAAAATAATCAAGTTGTAAACATTAATATTTAATTACACTGCATTAAAGGTTTTTACTTCGTGCTCTCTCTCAAACTGATGTTGAACCATAATGGAAAAACAACTTGGATACAAACTTTCCACATAATTCTCATCCAACAATCTCTCTGATTGGTTAACGGGTCAACAGTTGAAATCTCACCAAAATTATACATACAGAATCTAAAAGCAGTTCACGCTAATCTTCTTACATCACGGCAGGTAGGGCATCCGACATTAAACACATCAGTTGTTTCTTCTTGTATGTTTTTGCTTGAATATCAAATGCTTTGCTCTTTTAAATTAACTTCATGCAAGTAGGCCGTGAACGCACTTTTCTCTTAACAGTCACATATAGGCTTGTATAATGACCATAATAATCGTATCTGTATTTGTGTCCAAGGCCAGAGGCTGTGTTACCGTCCCACTGAGAGGCAGAACAAAGCGCTCCACACCTCCTCCTGAGACCGAAACTCAAGGTCCTGCTCAGGGACAATTTACAGGCATTTATTTTCCTGTTTACACTGCTACATTTTGCCTTTTCTTTCAATGTATTTAAAGGTCCTGTATTACGCAAAACTGACTCTTGTGAGCTTTAAGCCATGTTACAATGCTGGAACATACCTGGAGCTGTGTTTTGTTTCATTCACACATGTTTGAGTAATCCTGCATTATTAGTCCATCTACATCTCCAAAGCTCAAAATGCTCTGTTCCACCTTGTGATGTCATGTGGCAATACAGGAAGTGCTCCACTGTTTTAAAACTCCATACACCTTCACTAGAATCATTTGGATGAGTTCAGCCCTTGAATTGTCAGTCTTTACTGAACAAAAGGTAAAAGGTAGCTGTTAACTAAAAACTATCACTACATGACATCACAAGGTGGAACAGAGCATTTTGAGCTTTGGAGATGTAGATGGACTAATAATGCAGGATTACTCAAACATGTGTGAATGAAACAAAACACAGCTCCAGGTATGACAAAGCTCAAACCAGGACCAAATGAATCTAGTGAAGGTGTATGGAGTTTTAAAACAGTGGAGCACTTCCTGTATTGCCACATGACATCACAAGGTGGAACAGAGTTTTTCCAGTTTGAGAGAATAACTCTCAAAAATATGCCTAACTATGCAGTAATAATAAAGGGTTACTCAAACATGTGTAAATGAATCAAAACACAACTCCAGGTATGTTTTTGAGGAGGTAACATGATACCACGGATTAAAGCTCAGAAGAGAGAATTTTGCGTAATATAGGACCTTTAAATACAATTTTTAAAAATGTGAGGCCAAAATTGGAAACTTAAGGATAAAAAAAATACAATATTATGTCATCTTAAATAGCTTACAAACCAATTATATACAAACGTACCTAAAACACACAGGGAAGTCTACTGATCCCACACTATCCTCACAGCCAAATATCAACCCTACCCATCGCACCACTTACTCACTTCCTTCCTAATTCGCCCCGGGTTCACTCACCGACTCTCCCAGGCCTTTTCATCCAGGGCTGGGGGAAGGGGGAGGGCACGGAGCAGGAAGAACCCAGAGGAGATGCGATCTTGGCAGGTTTACATGTTTGAAACCGCGTGCTCACCTCCGCCTGGCCGGCTTCCTGTTTCAGACATCAAGCGGCGGCGTTATCGCTTCCTCGCCGTGATTAGAGGACACTTCCTGAAGACGCCATCCAGGTTCACTTACGTCGGCACTCGGGGTTTTCGAGCCTTTTGATTCAGGGAGGGATTTCAAAGCAGAGATCGAACTGATAAATGGTAATTAGTCTTGCTAGTCCATCGCGAATACACATCTGGTAACAGTGTTGGGTGTATGTGTAAAAGTGGTTCGAATAACATTGGAAGTCAGGGTCAAATGTGTAGTAATTCAGGTAACGGTTATGGTGTTGTTTTGGAGTCTTTCTGAACCCAAGAATCAGCTAATTTGTGTAGTTCTTAAGCAAGGATTCATGAATATTTTTGGCCTGCTGGAATTATCCTCTTTGACTTTTTCCGGGCTGATCCCAAACACACCCCGTTTACATAAAATCTGTAATCATTGTAATGATGGTGGAAAGTTTTGGTTGGAATATTTCTTGTTCCATTGCACATTTCACATTTTTAAAGTAATAAAAAAAATTAAATAAAATAAAAACTACACAAGGTTCCAATATTTGTACTATATTAAAGTCACAGTATGTAACGTTTCAGCTGTTTTGTTTTTGGGTTTTTTTGCACTAAAAAAACATTTGTCCTTGCATCTCCACAAACCTGGCTCTTGTTTGGCCTTGAGGAGGACCTACACCTGCTTGTTTACGTTTCCTTTAGCTATAACCTTCCACGGTATATCATAAAATGTGTCTCCATGTCCAATGTTCATGTCCAAGTATGGTTTTACCACATGACATCACAAGGTGGAACAGAAAACTCAACTCCAGGTATGTTTTTGATGAAGAAACAACATTATAACATAGATCGGAAATTAGCGCAATATGGGGCCTTTAAATACTAGGACCAGATAATATTCCGTGTGATCGCAACAGGACAACTTAAATCCAGGCCAGTTTTAAGCCTCATCTGCAGACTTGGGAAATGACTCAAACTTGTGATTTTTAGGGGCCATCTGACATCTGACACAATTTAAGGTTCACACCAACACGCCAAACAAAGACTATTGGACTATTATAGATGCAGCCTCTAGATTTTCAAAGAGTTTAAACCCTACGTCATGGGGAATCACAAGAGGGTTCTTTGTATGAGTAACTTCAAGTTCAGGTGTAGCAGCTCCATCTTCTGAGTGTCCTTAAATGTCATTATGGAATTATAAATCTTCCCAAACTAATAACTTGTTCCTAACTGACCTTATTTGGCTGGAGTTAATTGTCTTTGAACATATCTTGAAATGGAATTTTTAAAACATCTCTACATGACTTTGAACACAGACAGAATTTATAAATCTGTAATGTTGAAAACTGGTTCAAATCTTTACTTCACACCAAGAATCTTCTCAAGACATTAGGACATATAATGAGGTCACACTTTCATCTACTACAATTTCTCCTCCGCAGCAGCACAACAATCAGCCCCTTCAGCCTCTCCAACTCCTCCTGTACCACCAACTGGGGAGGAGACATTTTCCCTAACAAATCCATCATTTTACCGCCAAAGTTTGTCAATGTTTGCTTTCTTCATTTGAAAATTACGATACCGATAGCCGATATTTTTCTTGTTGCTGGGGCTGACAATTTTAAAATCTATTGCAATGCCCAAACATTTCTGTTAAGTTATAATAAAATTTACTTTTGCAAAAAAAAATCTAAAATTTTCTGCTGTACAAAATAATTGGTTGCGTAATTGTGTAAAGATACAACCATATTTTTAGCTAATTTAGCAAACTGCGCTTCTATTTTTTCCATTTTTACACATTAGTCTGTTCAAAAAGACACATTTGATGCACTGAAGACAAACTGGGAACGCCAAATGGGATTGGGATTGGACATCAGTACCAAATATTGACAAAATTCTCAAAACTGGACCAATACTGTACTAATGTCTTGGGAAATCGTTCGATATTGCCGATGCCGACACTAGATCTGACATATTCCTATCCCCATTCCTATTTAAAATCTAAATCTGCTCTGAAACACGTACATGGACGACATAAATGTACGGTGATATCGAATCGTTGCCTCAGCCATTGACCCCGCTGGCTGTCTCTGTTCTCTGGTCCTTTCTGTGTCTCGTGTTTGGGATCCGTGAGGGCCCCTTATCTGTGACCCGCAGGTTGGACCTCGCTGTCTCAACTGCCAAAACATCCCATTCAGAGATGTGCTGAGTTCATCACCGCTGCACAGAGCTTCTACGCGAGGGGAGAGAAAGGACGTCAGGTCGCGCTCGGAAAATGCCGGTCTCAGATGTGCAGCTGGATGGATTTCAAAACATGTAAAAGGAGCTGAATATAGACAAAGATGCTAGCAACGTAATTACACCTGTTTAGCCTCTTTACTTAGCGTAGTATTGATCTGGTTAAGTTTGGTTTTAGACCCAATTAGATCTGATCAGGTCCTGGCTTACTTCATACTCCTTTAAAGGCACTCTACCTGAATTTGACTTAAAAACATGAAAAACAGAATTAGTTATTTTTAAACTTTTGGCAACACTCTAAACATATTTCAATTTCCCAACACATTCCTAATATCATAATTATTCACTGCAATGAGTTTATAAGCTCTTTCCAAATCTTCCAGAGACCAGAGTGAAGTTTTGCCATAACAACAACCAGCATGCTAACAGCGCACCAGCATTACTTACTGATTCTCATATGATTAAAACGTTTTATGATGTAAGGCTGTTTTTAAAATATATCTGTACTGGCGCAGGACTAATTGTAATTGTAAAAACATACATACAAGGCATATAGTATTTTTTTTAAACTATGCAGTGCAATTTAAGAAATTTCTCCTCGTCTTGAAGCCAAAAAAATAATTTAAACTGCTAGCTACTTCTTTAGCCATAGCTACCCACTGAAACGCAGCTGCTATTTTGCGGCAACACAAAATCTTGGAACACAACCAAAAGTTCAGTCAAACCACACCTACAAACAGGTAAAGTGAACCCAAGAACAAAACATTATGCAATTTAAAGTGGGACTAAACACCTAAACTCCTCCGACAACCTGGGCAGTACCTGGACGACTAAAGGGGCGGGGTCTGAACATATGAGGAACAGTGTGATTGGTCTATCAGGTGTCCGCACTTCAAACTCCGCCCCTGCAGCCAGGTGTTTGTGATCGGAAACACCTGGCTGCAATCAGGGCAGTCGTGCGTGATGTCACATGGTACTTGAAATTGCAGAGGATGCTGAAGCCCGCACACAATTACATTTACACGTTTTTGACAAGAAAGCGGCTGCAAATTTACCTAGTCTGCGCTAAATGGCAAAAAGGAGAAAAAAAGTTGATATTTCTTTCTTTCTTTATTCTTTATTAGTCAGGGACCGTGTACAAATTAATTAATCTTACAAAAGAAAAGATGATTTGTACCAGATTTAGCTACTTCTGCTTTCCATGTGCAGTCCCTGGGCAGGTGAACACACATTAAAAATACACATTTCATTACAGTTACATTATAAGACCATCAGTTTATCATTTACATTAGCAGTAAAATACAGTAAAATGTCCCTATGTCCAGTTCATGATGTGTCCTTCAGTCCAAACCAATATAAAAAATCATTATGCGCAGATTTTTACAGTGAAACAGAACAGCACAAATGAACTAGACTGATGTCGACACATTTGATTATCTAAAATGCACTTTTACAAATTTCTAGTAAAATTATTCCAATCTACAGCTGATGGAGATGGAGCTGATTTCACTGTCTGATGCTTTGAAAAGAAAAGGCACCTGAGCAAAGGCCGAGGATCTTTTTGGAGCAGAGGAGCGAGTGGATCGGGTAGTTTGTTCGGACCAAAGTTTCATAAATAAATTAAATCTCATGTTTAGCTCCACTTTAAACTGGCAGCGAGGATGGAACCACTAACCTTTTGGCTAGAAGTCGATCATCTCTGCTTTCCTACTAAATTCCTGATTAAATATGTGAGCTTTGCCTTGGTATCCTGGTTTGATGAGACACGCTGCCCACACTGACACTGGACAGATTGGACGGGAGCTCCAGTCGCAGCCCTCTCCTCCGCCACGTCACCAGGGGAGCGGCTCAGTGACAAGCGCCGCCGCGGAGCCCCCTCCGACGGGCCGCTCGGGTCAGCTCCTCCCCGGTACTCCGAGGGCCCCGGACCCCCGACCTCTCCCGTCACAACTGTCACCCGGCTCCGAGCGCGTCCGTCTGAAACCTGGCGCGGCCCGCTCAGAGGAACTGCCTCCCTGACCCGCCGCGGTATATTTAGAACAGGCTGGCCAACAGCTCATCCCAACTGTCCAACTGTCAGATGTCCATACACCAACACTTTGCTTCCATCAAGGAGAGAGATCTGTTTATGGGAATGGGGAATTAAAGAACCCGTATTACGCTATTTTCTGATCTATGTTATAATAATTTTTCCTCATCACAAACAGACCTGAAGTTGTGTTTTGTTTCATTCACACATGTTTAACACACAAACCCTGCACATTTAGGCTGAGTTCTTCTCTCAAACACAAAACACTCTGTTCCACCTTGTGATGTCATGTGGTAATACAGGAAGTGCTCCACTGTGTTTTTAAACTCCACACACCTTCACTAGAATCATTTGATCATTACAGCCCTGGAACTGCTGATCTCTACTAAACAAACGGTAAATGTTAGATGATAAAAAAAGGCAAGGCAAGGTGACATTAAAATCAAAATAACACAAATAATCATCATAAAATTAACATTAAAAGAGAAGAATGCAGAATAAAAACCTTTCAGTCACATGCACAGCTAAACAGAACCGTTTGGAGCCTGGATTTAAACATTGTCAAAGTAGAGGCCTGTCTCACATCTTCAGGAAGAATGTTCCAGGTTTTAGCTGCAGAAAACTGAAACGCTGATCCCCCATGTTTAGTCCTGGTTTAGTCCTGACTCTGGGCACCAGCAGGAGGCCGGTCCCTGAAGTCCTCGGAGTGCGAGATGGTTCATGTGGCACTAACATGTCAGTACCGCTTCATGACATCACAAGGTGGAACAGAGCGTACATAACCGTAACTATAAAAGACAAACATTCCTTTTTGTCACACATATTATGAAACAGCTTCACCACAGTACACAGACCGTGCTTGGCGTTGGTGTTGGTGATTCATTCCACACCTGAGCACTTTTTGTAATGTGTCCATGAGCAAGACACACCAACAAAAAATAAGTAGAAGAAAAATATTTAAAAGTGCTTAAGGAATTTGTCCTGCTGGTTTATATAAAGGGCCTTTATAATGTTTTACGTTTCAGGGGCTTTTTTTTACCTCATCAGGCTCTGTTTAGTAGATATGATAGACACAGATATTAAGGTTGAGGTACACGTTATTGTCCTTTACATTTGACCCATCCTTCAACGCCACTGGGGCACTTCATCAGGAGCAGTTGGTCCCATAGTGCCTCCCCTGGGACTCATCTTCATGATCTTGTTGCCAGGGTTGGTTAGGACTTCCTTAGCTGGAGGATTATACCTCTGGGGCATGTTTTGGGTTGATGGGGGGGAAAACGGAGCGCTGGGAGGAAACCTAGCCAGAGACAGGGAGAACATGCAAACTCCACACGGGTGATGAACCCCGGACCTTCTTGCTGTGAGACATGATTTCTAGCAACTCAGCCACTGTCCCAGATAAATAGATAGATATTGTAGGAGTGTATGCCACAAAACAAAAGTCATGGGAAATTCTTTGACATGAAATTCACTCACACATTACAAAACATGCTAAATCAAATAGGCACAATCCTCCAACTAGGTACTCCTGACTAAGCATTCCATTCAAGGTCTGGAAATGGGTCCACAGCTCCTGAAAGGTTTGCCCCAGGCTGTAACAATGAAGGGTGGGTCACATGCAGAGAACATTAAAGTACCTTAATGTTAACGCTAAATCATCATAAACTAGTAAATGGAATTTTTTACTCTCAATCTCCACGATGGCCCCTTTGGTACAGGAAACAACAGCGAAACCAGAGACCTTCAGGGACACAGGGAGGTGGAGAACCTTCTAACTACATACAGAAAGATGCTGTCTGCCCAGTCCATGAATGAACTGCATCGCTCATCACCGTGTTATACCGGCGTAGTTCTTGTTCCTTCTTTTTTCTCTCTTGACGTAGGAGAGCTGACTTTGACAACCTAACATTTAATCACGCCGTACCCTCCCGACCTCCGAGTGGAACGCCGGTGATCTCCGCAGCGCTCCCTGGAATCTTTAACCAGAGCTAATGTCTTCTCTCGGTGTGTTTAAACGCTCTTTCAGCAGGTTAATGGGATTTCCCCGGAAAGCCCCGCGCTCCGGTCTAAAGTGGTGCCGACAATCGCAATGAGCTCCCAGTCCAGAGTGATTAACCTGGGCCCGTGTGAGACAGCGCACCTCTGCCCCGCGTACTTCCACATTCACTTATGTGTGAGGGGGCGCGGAGCCGAGACACGGAGCTAAAGCTATCACAGGCACTTTTCTGCTCTTGACCGTGAGGATCGGAGCGGGGGAGCGGAGGGAGAGGGAACCTGCAAGTCTAGTCTTTCATGTCAGAGGTGGTTAGAGACTGCACTACTACTGTATCCCAGAATGTATAAAGTAAAAGTAATGGTAAAGTGAAATTATATTAAAAGTTGCCTGAGATCCAGAATACACACTTCTTCAATACTTTACGAAGACGTGAGTCTGGACACCGGTGAATCTCCCCGTTTTCAAATGGGCGTGATTGACGTGTGGTGATGGTCTGGATTTCTGCAGAATCAGTGAGTGAAGCACTAAACCCTGTTAATCTGAGGTGAGATAAATTTGATTTTATTTGTAAATCATAGGTGACCAATGACCAAAATGGATCTGATTGGACGATCACGTGTGACCGGGCTTGAGATGTAACGGAGGACGCGGGATGTAAGACCAGACTCATAACATCGGGAGATATCATTCTGGATTTGCCAGGCAATATTAAAAGTGGTTGAAAGTGGGGGTCACTGTTTCCTGGTCTCCATGGAAATGTAAACTTATTGTCATTTATTCAATGACAAATGCTCAAAAATACCTTGAAAAACCGTAATCGTAGTGAGATCGGGGTCACCTCTCCATAGATCTTACCTGTAATTTGCCCTGGTGGTGCCATGACTTTGTCTCCATGGAGATATGTTAAATGCCATACTATGGAACATTTTAGGCAAAGGGATAACATCACCGGGAAGATAAGCAGGTGACGAACCCACCATCGGAAAAGTTACATTGTGTCTTCTTTTACATTAATAGTAAAGGAAGCTTCAGGCATTATTGCGGCTGTTTATGACAGGAAGGGCATCTGGCATAAAAAACATACAACAGATCCATCACGGTGAAACGCCTGATGAAACTGTGATACATATTTTTGTTTAGTTTTTTGCCACAGCTGCCCTAGAGCAGCTGCAGCTAACTGAGAATGTTGTGGCTTTTCCGACCATCATCAATTGGTCACACTAAGGCAAAGTAAGCTGAGTGTCTTGCTCGAGGACACAATGGAGCAGTGCCATGCAGCAGAGATCGAACATCCAACTTTGGGGTTAGTGAACATACAGTTGCGAAATTACATCACGAGCAACAAAACTTATTCAACAACACAAATTCTATACTGGACAAGAGACATCCGCCGCCAAAGCTTCCGCGTGAATGAAGCTGTAGTTTCAAAAGTTGCTCTGCGGTCTGCTAGTCGATTATCACAATCAGCCGACCCTTGTTGACTGTTGACACCACTTCCTGTTTACGCCGTTAACATTTCTGATCCTTTTCCAACATGGCAGCTTCTCAGATACCCCGCCAGCTCGTTAGACTTTGGCGTTTATGCGTTTTGACCCCGATAATGGAGGGAATTGTTCCGCATGGTTCGCCGCGGTGCCGCGTCGCCGCTAATAATCATCCCTTCTTGTGGGTCACCGTGCAGAATGATTTTGTGTCTCTCGCCGACCCCTGACCTCGCCGGAGTGCGGACGTGTGTGCGCGCGCGGTGTGGGGTTAGCGTTAGCGCGTAGCATTAGCCAGTGAAGCGTCGGCGCGAGGCAGGAACGGACCGTGATCACCTCAGACTGAGCATCCACTTGTGTGAGTCACTGTCACTGAGGCGGCGGTAGCTTAGCGTGTTTTGCGCTAGCTGGCGTTTGAGTCACTCTACCTCTCGTCACTAAACATGATCTTGTGTCATGGGTTTTTGCCAGATCATTTACTGTCCTGGGCAACGCAAGTGCAGTTCTTGCTCAGCCGTCTTATCTTCAACTTATTTGCATTGTGGGTTAAAGGTGCACTATGGAACCTTTCTAGCTGAGGGTCCGCTACCTGCTTGTCTTATGAAGATGTTATTGTTTTGCTTAGAATGTTCCAGAGCAGTGGTGGAACGTAACCAAGTAAAAGTAGTAAAGTACTGTATTTAAGTAAACATTTTAGGTATCTGTACTTTTAGTAGATTTTACAGTGGATACTTTTTACTTTTACTTCACTACATTTTCTAACTGGACTGAAAAGTATTTTTTATTATTGTCTGAGACTTGCTGAAAATGCTGGGGGCTTATTTTTAACACATTTGTAGTTGGAGCAAACAAAAAGGAAAACAGCGAAGGAAATAACAACATCAATTCAATCGTTTCTGTTGAACAAAATTCTGCCCAAATCTGTTTCAAAATCACTACATTTGAAGCTTTATTAAATCTCAAAATCTACGCAAAATACTTTTACTTTTTACTCTTTTTACACTTTTTTCATGTGATATTTTTACTTTTACCTGAGTATTTCTTTGCTCTGGTGTCTGTACTTTTACTTAAGTAACAAAATTGCGTATTTCTTCCACCACTGTTCCAGAGCATGGCAATTATCTATGTTGCATTTATCCAATTACAGGTGTTTTTATAGCTCTAAAACACATTTAAAACATGCATTCTTACTGCTAGTGGAGCTGCCTTTCCACAGATCTAACCTGAAACTTGGTCTCGTAGAGTCACATGCTTGTCTCTATTGAGATAGATTATTTTTATGCCGTACTGTGGAACATTCCAGGCATAGCAATGGAGACAAGCAGGTGACAGACACACCAGAAAATGTTACATAGTACTTTTATGGAGTGTAGTGTATGAACTTTGGCATTGTACAGTACGGACAGTATTTTCTCTACTACTACTATTACTACTACTACTGTATATGAGTAGTTATACACGTCCTGGGGCAAACTGACAAAGAAGTGGTTGCCATTCTACGCCAACTGCCTCGACAACCAGCTTCCTGAAACCAAACAGGTCACATTTTGAGGACTTTGCGCCAGTCAAACCATTTAATACTTTGCTTTAAATTGTTTATTGCTATGGTAACGGTCCTAATTTTTCGCCATTCTGAAACCCAAGGAAAAGATGGATTGTCATGCTCAGTAACAAAACAACAGTAAGAAAAAGTGACTGTAGAGGGGACCGAACTGCTTACCTTTGGGTCAGTGGGCAAACGTCTCAACCGACTGAGCGACGACTGCATCAGTAGTTTAGCCCTTTCTTGTTTTATCTCACACGCCCAGACTTGGACTTCAGGAAGTAGTTAAAGGGGCCATACGATAATGTTCTTTCCTCATCACAGACAGCCCTGGAGTTGTGTCTTGTTTCATTCACACTCCTGTTCCACCTTGTGATGTCATGTGGTAATACAAGAAGTGTGCCACTGTGTTTTTAAACTCCATAAACCTTCACAATTCATTCATCATTTGGTTGATTTCATCCCTGGACTTGCCAATCTCTACTGAACCAAAGGTAAAAGGTTAGCTTGAAATTACCGCTTCGTGACATCACAAAGTGGAACAGAGCATTTTGAGCTTTGGAGATGTGGGGGTTACTTAAACGTGTGAATGAAACAAAACATAACTCCAGGTATGTTTTCGATGGAACAACATATAACATGACTTAAAGCTCATAAGAATCAATTTTGTGTAATATAGGACCTTTAAAGAATAAATGCCATCTATTGACACAAACAAAAAAATTGTGGCAGGAAATTCATTTTTGATTAGATTTTTCTCCCAAACATTCCTTACTTTACCAAACATGACTTACTTAGTTACAGTGAAGTCAATTTTCCTGATAATATTTCCATCCACACAACAGGGAGCTTGTTTGCTAGTGGGTCAGAGGTTGCAGTCAATGTGACCTGTCAGAGGACGGTTTGTACGGCTCCACTCATGATCGCACGCATTTGGACCCCGCGTCTAGACACCGGGTCATAAGCCTCGTCACAAGAACGCTCGTAAAACACGTCGCCATAAACTACGCGAACAGACACGCTTATACAAGTTATACAAAGCAAACGCTAACTTACTGTGAAGAGTATTTTTAAAGTTTGTCCAGACAGTAAAAGACCCATATTACACTATTTTCTGATCGATGTTGTAATGTTGTTTCCTCGTCACAAACGGACCTGGAGTTGTTTTGTTTCACGTTTAACACGAAAACCCTGCATATTTAGGCTGAGTTCTTCTCTCAAACAGAAAACACTCTGTTCCACCTTGTGATGTCACCTTCACTAGAATCATTTGGATAATTTCAGTCCTGGAATTGCCAGTCTGTACTAAACAAAAGACAATGGGTAGCTGTTAACTTGAAAACTAGCGCTTCATGACATCACAAGGTGGGACACACACTGGGGGCGAGGGTGGGTTAAGTGTCTTGCCCAAGGGCGCAACGACAGTGTTCATCTGTGGGAGCTGGAATCGCACCGCCAACCTTCGGATCAGTGGACAAACACGCTACCAACTGAACTATATTGTACTGTACATAATATTGCACGTAATTTTCTTTAGTTATTTGACCTAAAATCTTACTACTATATGAAAAATGAATACCAAATAACACTTGGAATGTTAAATTTTAAATGTTAATTCTGACAATCGTATTTAAACGTCCAGTCTGAACTGCATTTGTACTTGTATGTATTTTCTTTTTTCCCCCAACACCACTGCGCGATATGAACCGGGTGAACCGTGCAGCTAGATCAGGTTGACATTGACAAACAGTAAATGGATTCCCGCGGATGTAGCCCCAGGTGCCTTTAAACTGGGCCACACAATCACTCACATGATCTAACATTGATGTTTCATTAGCCCACCACGTTTCAACGCCAAACCCTGTACGCTTAACACGGCGAGAGGGGAGCCTAGCCAAAAATGAGCGATGCTAGCTTGCCAGAGGTAGAGTTAGCAAAATGAAAGATCTGACACACCTACAGCGCTGGAAAAGAGCCATCATTTGTTCTAAGTGGGACTTTTGATGTAGCCTGACTTGTCGGAGGGAATCTCGTTTGGGGAGGGTAGTTCTTCACATGTGCACTTCAAACGCCCGCAGGCTAAGGATTTCGTCTTCTCCTCCTTTTTCCCTCCGAAGTGGCTGGCGGACGAGGGTTGATTCAGTGACAGCTCCGGTACACATGCTAGAAGAAGTAGGTCGCAGTATTTTAAATCCCCGCGACTTCTTAAAGAGGTTAGTCATGCCCACCTAGAGCGGCAGGAGAGGATTCACACGAGAGGTGCTCGGGAATTAGGAGGAAAGTACTTTTACATTTGGGGCCAGTGTTCTCAGGTCAGTTGGATACTTTACAAATACTACAATGAAGAGAACAGTTGAAATAAGTGCAGAAAAGCCCTCAGTCCAAAGCAGTAGTAGCAGTAGTAGTATTTATTGATACAGGTTGCGTTCACACTTGTCCCGGTTTAGTCCTGTCCTGGTTGAATTCCAGTTTTGAGCTGATGTAGACTTGGTTTGGTCCCGTTCCAGTCCTGGTTTAGTCTGAATTGAGGACTACGCATTATCAATCTGGAATGGCCCCTGCTGGAAAATGGTCGGGAAAAGACTTCGGAACTCCATAATGAACATTTGAATCCCGACTGGTCGAAGCTTCGCAACAGCGGAACAATCTGATAAATCTAACTTTTGTTAAATCCAGTCTTTCCCTTCACAAATAAAACGAAACGCTTTCCTCTGCACGTTTTTCGCACACGTTTGTTTTGTGTGTCCGCTTCACCTTTTGGCTTCCACCCAAAACACAATCCCGCCTTGCGATCGGTCCGAACCCCCGGTAGCCGCGCCCATTCGCAACAGCGGCAGTGCGGCCAGATGGATTCTCGGGAGTTTGCGAATTCACGAATATCGCGACAGTTCGTCTTGCGGGCCAGGTTAGTCCACAGTTTAGTCCAAATTTTGATGCGCCATAGAAACATAAGCAGCATTGATGATGATTAATAATGACTGTGGGAGATTAAGCGCCATCTGACGAAACTAAAACGTGTGAAACGAACGAAAATACACATCATATGCTGTATTTATGAAAGATAATCCTAATGCCACGTAGTAATTTGAAACCAGTTGCTTCATGAAATATGTTTTAAGATTTGGCTAACTGCAAAAACTGTGAGTTGACCGCCACTTTCCCCCATATTTTCCATCTCGATTTTTTACTTCCCTGGTTATATCTAGTTTATGTATTATCTCAGTTGCGATGAAACTTTTGGCGTCTCATGTGAAATCCTGTATGGCCTCATTTTGGACCCCCACCAAGTGTCTGAAAACCCCTCACGGTTACAGACGGTCGTTCCAACAGGTGCCGACCGGGATCGAGTTCCTACTTTCTCTCTCCCTCCCTTGTCCCTTTCTCCGCGTCTTCTTTCTAACTCTTTCTCTCTCAAATTAATGCCAGTGAGGAAGCTTTAGCCACATTTCAGCAGTGGGAGGGGGTGAGGATACAGAAGGGGTGGGGGCGGCCTCGCTAATAACCAGCCAAGGTACACTAATCTCCGATGGCAACATTTGGTTTACCTTAAGCTGGAGGGACAGCTGTATTAAAAGCAGGAATTATCCTAATCAGTTGGGAGTGCATCCGAGCGTCCGCCCTCCTCCTGCTTCACCTCTTTGCATATAAAACTTCACATTAGGCTTAAGAGAACACCGGCTTAAGCGCCAGCGCCCTACATCTGTCTCTCCGCGCCGACGGCCAATCAGAGCGCAGGATGAGGCGGGATGGAGGGATGACGGAGGGAGGGGGGGAGATGAGGAGGAAGATGGAGGAGAAGTACAGCGGTAAGTACAGTCGTCGACAGCAGTTTTACACGGTAAAAAAGTAGGTTGCGATTCGTATGGGAAACGGTGGGTCAGGTTAGGTTACAGCGATGAGCGTTTGTATGTGAAACTGTCGTTAACTTAATTGTCACATTGTTTTATCGTTTTGTTGTAGTCATAGCTGTCGTGGGGCAGAATAGTGCAGGTATGGCTGGCAATTTGTTCCAATCGCTCACACAACACTATTTATACACGGACAAGGTCGACGGACTGTCAAAAGGGCCAACGTGTCTCATTCATGTCTCATTCTTTCACAAATTATTATTATTTTTTATGTAGCCCATTGTGCACAATGAGGGATGTAAGTGGAGATGCCACAGACACAGGCAAAGTATAGGGAGTGTCTTGCTCGAGGGCACATCATCTTTATGCACTGGTTGGAGCTGGGATTGATTCAAATGAAATGAACTTAGAAGTCTAGTTTTACATGCCATGCTATATTTTCTCTGGTTATTAATGTATTTATTATCATAAAACAGTGGTTCCTAAATTTTTTCCTTCAAGTGCACCTTTCAAATACAACTGGATCTAAAACAAGTCTATACTGGAACTATACCAGGACCAAACTAAGACTAAACCAGGTCTGAAAATCATTGCTTCAGTAGTTCAGTAGGACTAACTAAAGCGGGACATGTGAAAAAATTGACTCTAAATCATAAGTAAACACTATTACTACAGACCACCAGAAGGAGCACAGGCACCACCATTTGTGAACCAAAAAATGTTCAAAATAATATTTCCTTAAAGCAAATACGAAATCACATTTTGTTTGACTACTTTTTGACAACTCAAGTAAGAGAGTATTTGAATATGATAAAAAAAAAAAAATAATAATAATAATATCTGTGTAATCCCTCAGTTGTCCAGGTCTGAACCATCGCTAAAGTAAAATAAAATCTGTCAACTGGACAAAACGTTCTCAAACGTCCTCAAAACACCTATTGTCTACAGTTTCCGTTTGTAGGCTGGGTCTAACTTGAGTTTCAGTGTAGTTAGCTCCTCCCTTCAGACAGATATAAGGCAGTGTCCAGCAGTGATCTGACCAGAACTGAAGAAGCAGCAAAACATCTTCACTCCTACAACGTTTTGTCCAGTTGACAGATTTTATTTTACTTCAGCGAAAAACCCCCCAAAAAAACAAGGTACACTGGACGAAAAAGTTGAACTCCCACTGATTTTGCACTCCAAACTTCTCCAACATCCCCAACCCCACCTCCCTGCCTCCCTCCCCTCCCCACCTGCCTCCTCTCCTGTTTTCCT
>KN487124.1:86451-99320 GCA_000787095.1 Periophthalmodon schlosseri
AACTTTCGGATAAAACGGATGTGTTGTGTCCGAGGGGAGAAAATAATGTAAGTTTTGTGAAACGCGGCAAACGAGCGGACTGCGAACTGCCAAGCTTATCGGGAAAGGCCAAGGGTTCAAAGGAGAGTTAGTTGTGGGCAAAAGTTGTACAGCAGTGGTAATGGAAGTGTGGGAGACTTCTGGAAGTAAGTGATAGGCTCCATGTTGGGGTTGTTAGTGGAGGAAACTCATAGTAACTACATATGTAACGATCTCGAACAAGGCAGCCCGCGTAGCGCTAGCATGTTTGATCAGTGCTGTACGTTTAGGATGACAATTTGACAATTTCCAAGACAGAGATGGCGATATTTTTTCCAAAAAGCGTCAATATTATAGAGAAGACTGAGAAATGAATTGATAATCTGAGACAAGAAACCAATGTGTTAAGAACATGTCTGATGAGGAGGGAGTATTTTACTTCTACGCTAACACATGACATATTTAGATCACCGTGTTACCTTTTATTGTTTTGAAAATGCTATATTCACCCAAAACAACGTATTAACATGTTTTATAAGTTTCACTTTTGTCCTCAGACTTATTTTTGTTCCTTATTAAAGGACCTGTGCCTGATTTTAATACATTCTAGTCAAGATAAACACTCTTTATACGCTGCATTGTTTGCTAATTTTACATAGCATCCTCACATTTTCTCAGGTAATAACTAAGACAGAAGCAACTGACAGGTTCATCTTTTTTCGTCCAATCAGGCGCTAGGAATCATGGGTAACAACAGCATGACACTATCCCAGACACTTGATTCTCTGTCGTGGTGCGTTATCAGTGGTAACAAACAAGCAGAGATTGGAGGATTGTAGCAAACACCCACATGAGACTATCCCAGACTATGTTTCTGTGTCATGGCAGAAGATCACAGTGACCGAAAGTACTAAGTGGGCGGGGCTAATGGTTCAGACTAAAACATGTTCCCGAGTCATGGTTCAAAATCTGGTACGGGGCCTTTAATGACAACGATTTCTGCCTCACTTTTGTGTTGTCATCATCAAATTGATAATAAATAAATATATAAATAATAAATTGAGATGAAATTTATCATAAAATCCCAAACTTAAAGGTTCTATATTACACAAAACTGACTCTTGTGAGGTTTAAGCCGTTTTAAGAATGTTGTTATTGCCTCAAAAATCATACCTGGAGTTGTGTTTTGTTTCATTCACACATGTTTGAGTAACACTTTATTATTAGTCTATCTACACCTCCATAGCTCAAAATGCTGTGTTGTGAAACCTTGTGATGTCATGAAGTTGTAGTTTTCAAATTCACGGCTACTTTTTACCTTTAGTTCAGTAGAAATGGGCAATTTCAGGGATGGGCAATTCCAGGGCTGGATCATCCAAATGATTCTAGTGAAGGTGTTTGGAGTTTTAAAAACGAGTGGAGCACTTCCTGTATTACCACATGACATCACAAGGTGGAACGGAGTGTTTTCTGTTTAAGAGAAGAACTCAGCGTAAATATGCAGGATTTGTGAGCTGAACGTGCGAATGAAACAAAACACAGGTCCAGGTCCAGGTTTGCGAAGAGGAAACATTATAACATAGATCAGAAAATAGTGTAATATGGGCCATTTAAATGTTGTAAATTGTATTTTGTAAGTTTATTCCAAACCCCCATATCCATCTTTATATTTGCATTTTGCGCATTGTTCAAAAGTGGGTTATTATAACTACCAAAAGTGAGACAAATTACGTGTACCATCTCCTTGACTTCCAGGCTTCAATATGACCTTATATGGACCATCGTAAAACACAAAATATTTAGTCTGAAACGTAACTATACGGCAAGAAGCGACGTCCCTGCGGTTCATATGAATCGAACGCATTTGCTTGGCTTTGTTTGCATTTTATGATATTGTCCGAGCTTTTATCAAAATGAATCTTGCTGGAGAGAGAGGGGGAAACAGACGAGCCAGCTCCGCATTCCATCGGCGCGGAGAGAGGAAGTACGCCCATATATGCAAATGCGCAGCGAGATTATAGCTACAACAATTATTCAAATGTTTGATTAATTATTCAATGGAGGCGCCGTCAATTATTTATTTCTGCAAGCGATAAGTCATCTTTTTTATGTCGGCGAAGTTTTCTTGGGGGATCTATCAGAATCCAAATCAAAACCATTTTATTTGTCAAGTGGAGTAAACGCACAAGATTAGTTTTTGTGGCAGTGGTCCAAAAGTGGTACTCGGGATAATTTTGCGTGTTTTTCGCATACTCTTTTAGCTAAAGGATGTAATGATTTTTTGATTTTTTGATTTGAATTCGAAGCGCATCAAAACATCGGTCTTTGAATGTAGCACGCCGGGATCCTGACACAGACGACCTCAGAAAGCGTCTGTCAGATCGATCAAAGGAATGTAAACACGGAGGCCGAGATATGGGTATGTAATAAGCGTCGGCCATAATGGATTCACATTCAAATATGTACCTGCCAAAACAAATACCAAATATCGAAGTTGGTTTTTCAGTCAAACCATCAAACAAGTTTTTTGCAGTGAAGGAAATGAGAAGAAAGAATGTTCTGTTAACATTAAAGGTCCCGTGTTACTCTGATCTATGTTATAATGGTGTTTTCTCATCAAAAACACACCTGGAGTTGTGTTTTTTTCTTTTTAACTCACACATGTTTAACACACAAACCCTGCATATTTAGGCTGAGTTCTTTTCTCGAACTGAAAACACTCTGTTCCACCCTGTGATGTCATGTGGTAATACAGGAAGTGCTCTGCAGTGTTTTTAAAGTCCACACACCTTCGCTAGAATCATTCGGATGATTTCAGCCCTGGAATTGCCCATTTCTACTGAATTGAAAGGAGCTGTTAACTTCAAAACTACCACTGCATGACATCACAAGGTGGAACAGACATTTTGAGCTTTGGAGATGTAGACTAATAATAAAGGATTGTTTCATTCACACATGTTTGAGTAACCCTTTACCTTTACCTTTTACCTATAGTTCAGTAGAGTTTGACAATAGGGCTGAAATCTTCCGAATGATTCTAGTGGAGGTGTGTGGAGTTTAAAAACACAGTGGAGCACTTCCTGTATCACCACATGACGTCACAAAGTGGAACAGAGTGTTTTCAGTTTGAGAGAAGAACTCAGCGTAAATATGCAGGGTTTGTGTGTTAAACATTTGTGAATGAAACAAAACTCAACTCCAGGTCTGTTTTTGAGGAAACAACATTATGACACAGATCAGAAAACAGCGAAATATGGGCACTTTAAATACTCCCCAAAAAGCATGATCTGTCTTTTTTAAACAAATACAGTGCAAAAAAGATAATAGATACAAATGCGACCTTCACTTTGAACAAACACTTTTTATAAACTCAATTTATAATTCAATTTGTATGAGCACTATAGCCTTGTTTACCTTGTACGAATGAGCACGTTGCATTGTGCTGTGGAGTGTATGACTTTGTTTGTAATACGCTAACTCCACTCCCCGTATTGTCCCAAATCTCCGAGCAGGGTTTTGTTATCGGCGTCGCGCTGCAACGTCTTAGCGGAATAAGTGGTCATTTGTACGGCCGCCCGGCTCACTTTGCCGCTAACAAGAGGCGCCGCCAAAAATCGATAGCATTTGTTTCTACCACGCACTGATCTTGCGCTTAGCTAGCTCCCCAACAGTCCGACACATCACGACCGCGCGGGTATACGCTACTAGCTAGCCCCCTCCAGCTAAACTAACCCCACTTTTGCATGTCTCGCGCTAGCTAATTGTCTTCTTGGTGGCTATCACAGAAACCCCAACCCACATGCGGTTTTGATCTTAGAGGGCCTAGCGTTGCGATGTATAGCGTGGCGGTTGGTCACGAGCGCAGTTCTGATATTTGAAAGCGCGGATTTTCAGAGGAGACGGGGAGCGCCGTAGCACCGGGGAGGGCCGATGACAGACGCGCCGTATTGGTAGCAGAAAACGGTTGTTGTTGTCTTCTCAGAGGCAGCGGCGTTTGAAGTAGAGCGTGGAGTAGAGGGGGCCTAATTGCGTTTGCGACAACTTCTCATGCAGGCTGAGAAAGAGGGAACGTTGGGAGGATTTTTGTTGTTTTTTTTTTCAAACCAATTAAAATGGTCTGAAATGTACGTCATTGTATTGTGATTTTGTCAGTCAATGTTTGTTAAGGGATATTTACCGGCCAATAGTTGCTAGAGTTTTTGAAATCTCCCGAAGATTGAGGGAAAAAGGAATTGTACACGTTTTCACTGTGGATCTGCAAATGTTATGTACAGTTGCTTAAACTTAAATTTACCTGAATAATTTATTGCATCACTTCAAATCCAGAATGATATCTCTCTGTATTTTTTTTTATACAGATTGATGTGAGTCTGGTCCCCACGTCCTCCGTTGCGTTTCAAGCTCGGTCGAACGTGATCGTCCAATCAGATTTGGTTTTTTTCAGTGACACGTGAAACGAAGGAGCTCATTGGTCACCTATGATTTACAAATAAAATCAAATGTATCTCACGTCAGATTAACAGACTTTAGTGCTTCGATTATTGGTTCTGCAGAAATTTGCAATGTTTTTCAGCCCCTGTTATATATTTTTCCGATACAAATCACGGGCATCTGAAAACGGGCAGATTCACTGGTGACCAGACTCACATCTTCATAAGGTATTGATGAAGTGTGTATTCTGGCTCAGGCATCGTATCACCAATATCAATTATAGAGTATCACATTTGTGGATTATTATTTTGGATTTTTTGGATGAAAACAAATAAAAAATAAATTTTATTTAAAATGTCCTTATTTTCATTTTGATTCAGCCAATTTTTGTACCTGCTGTTTGATTGGAAAACAGTATGGACGATTTTGAACCAGCAACCTTAATGTTTTTGTTTTGTTTTTTTAAATATACATATGCCTTACCCATTAATCCACCATTTTTTAAAATCTGTTTTAAATTTCATTTGTCAGCTTCCTTTTGTTGCTTTCTGATTTGGCAGAAGTTGATTGGAGAACAATATGAACAATTGGATAATTTTGTATTTAAAATTTTAATTATATCTGCCATCTTCCTTTAATTCCATTGTGATTTAACATCTTTTTATTACCTGGTGTTTGACTGAAGGAGATAAACTCTGCGTGCAGGATTTGAACCGGCAACCCTGAGGATCCTAGACGAACGCTTCGCCCTCTACACCACCAAACTGTGATTACATTTAATCGACTGCTTGCGTAGCGCTCATACTTCCCACCCACAAACCTAATCGTAACGTCATCGAAAAACGCGCTGTAGTTACACCTCAGTGTATTACACCACTTTTCCGTGTAGTGTCATTTTGTCACGGTACAGTATTTTTCCGTATAAAACTCCCTTCTGGTTGACGTCTTCGAGATGCCGTAGCATGATGCAAGTGCGCAGAAAGAAAGGCTCCGCTCTGACCCGCCCGGAGCTGCGAGATCCAACCCGGGAAAGGAGCCTCGCGCGCCCCCCTCTCGCTCCTCCTGGCTCGGGCTGGTATGGGCAGGGACCCTCTCGGACGAGCTGTTGTCATCGTACGGTCGTATGATGTAAACTGGTGACTATGAACAAGAAGAACCCAACCAGAAATGCGTATATAATTACACGTTCGCATGGCAGTGTAATCCTCCAGCTAGGTACTCACTCCAAAGACCAACGACCTGGCTCATGACGGGTGATGGGTTCTGATTCATTTTAAATACTGACAATTTAATGACGATTTTCATGATTTTTTTGATTTTCAATTCAAGGAAAATAAATAAATAAACCAACAAATAAACAAACATTTTTTTTATTTATTATTTTTTTTATTTATCTGGAAAAATCTGGGAAAAAAAAAGGGAATATACAATTTGACAACAAGTACCGAGCGATCCACCTCAGTCAGTAACAAACAAAAGTCTTATCTTACTGTAAACTAATAAATAATACTGTACACTAATAAATAAAATAGATTGGAGAAAAAAAAGAGAAAAAAAAATCTAATTTCAATTTCAAATTTCATTCTAATATTCTGACGATTTCAGTCAAACCTAAAAATTAAAAGAGGGAGTTTTTTTACTGCGCAATATTTCTCTCAAGCTCAAATACTATTGTAACCATTCCTTCTGTTCTGCACACGCTTGGAACGTGACGGCTTGCGCTTGGTTTAAAATGAACGCCCCCTGCTGGATCAGAGAAGACCTGTTGTAGCTAATTTGAGGTCACTGTTTAGTCATTATCTTATTTCCTGATAGATACTTCAGCTGTGTGCATTTCGTCTTTCTCTCCCTCTCTCTTCTTTCTCACACTCCACAGTTCTACCACTCTCTGAAATGTAGATTTTTTTGAACCGTGACGTAGAAATCTATTATTAAATGAGTGTTGTCCTATATTTGAAAACGCCATTACACATTATATAAGGATGGTGTTTTTCCGATTGATTTCCGTGTTGCTAGCTAACGTTCCCTCACTGTAGCCCTGCATGTCAAATCAATACTTTCCCCCTGACCTGCTTATGTCTAAAGCTCAGACAAAGTAGACCAGGAAATCACTTAAAAAGAACATCTGTTTACTGCTAATATGTTGTATATTTTGGGATACTTTTAAAAGTCAAAGTATGTAGAAATGTTGTGTATTTCATAGAGTGTATACAGTAGCAGGCAGGGGCGTCGACAGGGGGAGGACAAATTGATCTGTTGTCCAGGGCCCAGAATTGGACCTTCTTCCTGTCGATTTATAATAGAGGGGGGCCCGTGTGAGGTTTCTTGTCCCGGGCCCCGAAATTTCTGTCAACGGGCCTGATTGCAGGGGGAGTACGAGGTGGGGGGCCCCAGAGTTAGCGGCGCAAATGCATGTCATCTGTCATCGAAATCGAAATATCAGCATGCTAGCAATACCATTTTGTTTTTAGTGCAAAATATTTATTTCACGGTGGTTTGAATTCGTCACATGCAGTCTTGCTGGACCAATTAGAGTCAAGAGGCGGGGTTATGTGACGTGATGAACCAATTAACCAACAAATTAAAAGACAGTAACTGACACGTAAAAATTATGTCTTGAAAAGGGCGACAGTAGCTCAGATGGTAGTGCGGTAGTGTTTGTCCGATGATCTGAAGGTTGGTGGTTTGAATCCCGCTTGCCACATAAACATCACTGGTTGAGCGGTGCGATTCCAGCTCCCACAGATAAATAATGTTGTGTCCTTGGGCAAGACACTTAACCCACCTCACCCCCGGTGTCTGCGTACACTGGTGTATGAATGAAAAAACTGGAACCTCTGACTATTAATTTATATCGGAGGGGGGCCCATACAAGCCTTCTTGCCCCGGGCCTCCAAATTTCTGTCGACGGGCCTGCACCCTTCATGTTTTTTGTAACATTTCTGGTTGATGTTCCACAGTATGGCATTAAACTGAGCTATTTTGCATTTATTCAATTTCACATGTTTACATTGCTCAAAAATACCTCAGAAATCACACATTCTTACTGTGAGTGGGCTCTTCTCTCCACAGATCTGACCTGTAACTTGGCCTAGTGGCATCAGCCGCTAGTCTCCGCTCCATAAATAGAGAGATGTTTACATACGTTTAGTCCCGTACTGTGGAGCATTCAAAGCAAAGCGGTAACTCCCCACGTAGACCACCCGATCACAGACCCTCGACCAGGAAAAATTACATAGTACAGCTTTAACTCCTGCCTCTGCTTTTAGATAGAATAATAGTGAAAAGGTAACACGGTAATCCCCACCAAAAATAGTGATAGAAAGAGATAAAAAAAACCAAAACAAAACAAAACACTGCAACAGACCACAAATGTAGAATTCTGTAGAACTGAAAAATTCATTCATTTATTTTATTTTTTATTTTTATTTTTTTTGCACATTTTCTTTTAAAATGTAGATGGATCTTTATTTAAAAAAAAAAAAAAATCAAGTTTATTTCTATAGCACATTTAAAACAACTTCAGCTGACCAAAGTGCTTCACATAAAAGCAAAAAAAAAATAGCAACAAATATACAGATAACACGATACATAGGAAAAGAAAAACAAAACAACAAGATCCTGTCGAGCTAGTATTAAATGCCAGGGAGAAGAGGTGGGTTTTCAGTCTAGTCTTAAACTACGTCTAGCTACGTCAGGGAGCTGTTCCATGGTCTGGGCGCAGGAGCTGGTCAGCTGACCTCAGGGCTCTGGGTGGAGGATAGAGCTGCAGAAACTCCCTCAAAAAAAGAGGATCCACAGAGTGACACATTTAAACACAATACGTAACACTTAAAACAAAAACATTAAAATAGAAAACCGTAAAACTGTGATAACTTGACTAAAATGGACCAAATTACTTAAAGTTGTAAATATTTTTGATTATATTGGGGAAATTTCAAATATCAAATACAGAAAAATGCAATAGTTTGAATATTATTGCTTTATTGGCAACTTCAAACATTGCAACAGCCAAAAATCTCACTCCATGTTAAATAAGAAATATGTATGAAATGTACACTTTTTTTTTTTTTTTCCACTACTTTCCACATTTTAAATACACACAGAAGACATCAAATATATGAAGTAAAAAGAAAAAAAGTTAAAAAAAAAACTCTACTAAATGTTTTTCGACAAAGCGAAGGGTGGCTACTTTAAAGACTGGAATATAAAATGTTAAATAATTTCTTTGCTACATAATTCCATATATCTTACTTCATATATTTGATGGTGACTAGTGAGAGCGCCCCCTGCAGTCTATGTATATCCCATATGTTTTTCCTATGTGATGTAAAACACCCATGTTACGGTTGGTTAAATATCGTATGTTTATATTTGCAATAGAAAAAAAAAATTAAAAACAATGAATCAGTATCAACTTTCCCATATACTGACAAACTGACTAGTGAGAGCGCCCCCTGCAGTCCACGTATATCCCATATGTTTATGCTGTGATGTAGAACGCCCATGTTACGTTTTGTTAAATATCGTACGTTCATATTTGCAATAAAACAATTTTAAAAAACCAAAACGATTAAGTATCAAATCTCCCATATACCGGCAAACTGACTGAGAGCGCCCCCTGCTGCCCACGTACATCCCATATGTTTTTTCCACTACTTTCCACATTTTAAATACACACAGAAGACATCAAATATATGAAGTAAAAAGAAAAAAAGTTAAAAAAAAAACTCTACTAAATGTTTTTCGACAAAGCGAAGGGTGGCTACTTTAAAGACTGGAATATAAAATGTTAAATAATTTCTTTGCTACATAATTCCATATATCTTACTTCATATATTTGATGGTGACTAGTGAGAGCGCCCCCTGCAGTCTATGTATATCCCATATGTTTTTCCTATGTGATGTAAAACACCCATGTTACGGTTGGTTAAATATCGTATGTTTATATTTGCAATAGAAAAAAAAAATTAAAAACAATGAATCAGTATCAACTTTCCCATATACTGACAAACTGACTAGTGAGAGCGCCCCCTGCAGTCCACGTATATCCCATATGTTTATGCTGTGATGTAGAACGCCCATGTTACGTTTTGTTAAATATCGTACGTTCATATTTGCAATAAAACAATTTTAAAAAACCAAAACGATTAAGTATCAAATCTCCCATATACCGGCAAACTGACTGAGAGCGCCCCCTGCTGCCCACGTACATCCCATATGTTTTTATTCGTGCCACGTCGCGGTTATGGCCGTTACGCAACCGGCTCAAACTCCACCGTCGCTCGCACCGGATCTGGACCAGGGCTTTTGTCTCTTAAGATCTCATCAATCACATTATCGCAGCGCAAATGTTTTGACTCGAGCCGTAATTCCTCCCCCCACTTTTTAATCAACCAAATTTACTTTCAAAAATCTATTACGCGCGCGTTCGAATCGTATTCTTCCCCGTCTCAAATCCATCTTCATGTGCGTGTCAGAACCGCTTATAACGACTGAATTTACTCATTATTATTATGTCACGTTTGCTCAGTCGTTTTGACCACGGACAGCCGTCCAAACGCAGGAGGACGCAGTTTTGTTACTTCAAGGTCCTATTTTACGCAAAAGTGACTCTCGTGAGGTTAAAGCCGTGTTATAATGTTGTTACCGCCTCAAAAACACACCTGGAGTTGTCTTTTGTTTCATTCACGCATGTTTGAGTAACACTTTATTATTAGTCTGTCTTTATCTCCAAAGCTCAAAATGCTCCGTTCCACCTTGTGATGTCATGAAGTGGTAGTTTTCAAGTTAGCAGCTACATTTTACCTTTAGTTCAGTAGAGATCAGGCTGATTCCACGGCTGAAATCGTCCAAGCGATTCTAGTGAAGGTGCGTGGAGTTTAAAAACACACCGGAGCACTTCCTGTATTATCAGATGACATCACAAAGTGGAACAGAGTGTTTTCTGTTTGAGAAGAGCTCAGCCAAAATATGCAGGGTTTGAGTGAATGAAACAAAACACAGCTCCAGGTCTGTTTGTGATGAGGAAACATTATGACACAGATCAGAAAACAGCGTAACATGGGCCCTTAAAGTAAAAGTACAGCTGCAGAAGCAAAGAATTACTCCAGAAAAAGTACAACGCGAATAATGTATTTAATTAAGTAAAAGTAGTGAAGTACCCGCTTAAACATGAGTAAAAAGTAAGTATTTTGGACAGATTTTCGAGAATTATTAAACTGTCAAATGTAGTGATTTTGATAAAGATTTTTGCTCATTTTTGTTCAACTGAAACATAAATATATTTTCTTGTAGTATTATTTGAATACTTTTTTGCTCAAACTGTAAGAAAGATACTTTTACTTTTCACGCCAGTTCAAAAATGTTTGGAGTATAAAGTACAGATACCTGCTCTCAAATGTAATGAAGTAAAACTACTGTAAAATGCACTAAAGTAAAGTACAGATACTTAAAACTTGAACTTAGCAGTACTTTTATTTTTGTACTTTGCTACTTTCCACCACTGTATAATAAAGCCCCACTGTGTAACTTTTCTCGTGCAGGATCTGTCGCCTGCTTTTACCAGTGGACGTGCCTGTAATGTTTCACAGTACGGCATTAAGCTCATAAACATCCACGGAGACGAGGGCCGAGATACAGGTCAGATCTGCGGAGAGGCGACGCCGCTCGCAATGACAATGCGCTTATTTAAAGGTGTTTCCAAGCAACAGAGCAGCTGTAGTAGTATAAAAGCGAGACAGGTGAGTTTAATGCCGTACTGTGTAACATTTTAAGCAGAGCAAAAACATGTTAGCTGACGAAAGCGAGTGGCAAACGCTTTACCGGAAAAGTTCCACACTGCCACTTTAAATGAATCCTTATGTGATCTGTCTTGTGTGTCAGACAAGCGAGACATCACGCTACTTCTACTACAGTAACTGCGTATTTCCGTGTACTGCAGAGTCTTAAAATAGTAAAAAGTATCTGGAGTTTATGTATTTTTCCTGACCCCTGCTCCTGTCTGATTCCCGCCGAGCCGTCCTCTCATTTTTAAAATTTAAACTGTTACTATGACGACTCTATTACTACGGCGAGATACACAAAAAGTATTTGTCATTTCTTAATGCCGCAGTATCAAAAGTTTCAGGATACTTGTAAAAATATTCGACTGACACTCATGTTTTTGTAGTAGCTGCATGTTATTACGACAGTGAACTACATTACCCATAATTCTTTGCTTCGTGTCAGTGCAAACCAGCGTGAACGTACCGTCACAGTTACAGTAGAAGTGACTCTTCGGAGCAAGTTAAGTGGAGCTAAAATGTTACGTAAACTTCTCAAAATATGACGATATATTTTAGATTCTGAGTCATTAAAAATATATATTTACAAAACGACTTCCTCTGTTTAAATTTGAAATCGCACGAACCCTAAAGTTGTCCCCTCTCGAAAGTAGTCCAGTTGTATTTGAAGTTTTTTTTTTTTTTTACAAATATGGAGAATTCAAAAATGTTTAGCAAATTATTTATAATAGTGACAAATTCCAGCTTTCAAATATATCTAAAAACACACCTCGAAAGTCTGGAAAAATCTCTGCAGAAGAGTGTGAACCATGTAACTTTGCAACTGTAACCTGTAGATTGGACTTTATAAACAGTGTATATATAAAAAAAAAATCAGTTATATATTCTGTATGAATCTTTTCCTTCCACAAAACACACACAGGCTCGTTTCGAATCTCTCCTTCCATAAACACGACTCCAGATTCCTCGTTTAATCTCGTTTTCAGAAGTTGCACTGTAAAATTCTACGGTTATAATTGGTGACATATGAAGTGTGTTAGGACCTGGTGCGTAACTCCCAACAATTTTTGCGATAACCGAATTGAACAAACCGGATTTCTGCGTCGTCGTTTCAAATTCTAGAATCGCAGAGTGAAACTGTTGCCGTGAGACATTGTAAATTGTTTTAATGCGCAGATTAAAACTGAAAAGACGACGATTTCGACTGAGCAAACCGAACGCACCTAAGTGTGTTTTCTTCGCTCGTCTGCCTCAGTGGAATTACCCATTGATTTTTCAGGGGCATAAATTCCACTTATGCTAAAAAGACATATGTTGGTTGCCAGATATTAAAATTTGTTTCAGTGGATAATACACAAAATATCATAATTAGCACTGCACAAAGTATAAAATTGTCTTCCCAAGTGAATTTGTATTAAATATTAAATGTTAAATTTCCAAATTTGATAAAAAATAAAATGAAATGAAATAAAAAAAGACACAGCTGCGATAAATTCTGTCAGATATTTCCATTTTTATTCAAATTCGAGGAGGCAACAAAACATGATAGAAAACGGTGTACACAACTTCTTCAGTGTGTGCCCTCGCAAATAGAGCCGCTGTATTCATTTAGCACCGGGTCCCCCTATGGGTCAG
>KN487125.1:0-27378 GCA_000787095.1 Periophthalmodon schlosseri
AAACAGAGCTCCTGACCTTTTGAGGAGGGATATAAAAATGTAGGGATTTTGTGAATGAATTTAATTGATGTATGCAGGCAATATATAATTCAGTGTTTGAATGGACATAATTTATACATAAATCTACCATAACTTTAGGAAGGTTCTATGTTCGGCTTCTAAATAAGCTGTTTAATAGAAAATCCCTTTTGGCATGTGTTTTGGGGTCTGTATAATTAACGATTATTAAAGTAGCCACTGATTATTTTCATAGTCCATAAGTCTCTATTATCATATAACAGTTATGTCCCATCTTTTTTTATTGTCTTTCTCTTTCTACTTGATGGAGCCCAAAAATCGGTTTCTGAAATAAGTGAATACGTGTGCCTAAATCTGTAGCAGAGATTTGTAGCAACTTGATTTCTCGGAGGGTATAACGGCCTGTGAGCTGTGAGGAGACACCATCTGAACGTGGCAGTCATCTCTGTAACCCATCCACGCAGCACCACCATTGCTCTAATGCCTGCACTCCGCCGAATTGAGTTTTGTCTTTGTGAGAAATATAAACATGCTGGGGCCGTAAAAGAGTCACTTATAAAGAATGCAAAGCTGTAAAGATGGCACAGGCGAGAAATACAAGGGAATGGTCAAGAGATGTTCCACTCCAGTCTTGTCAGCTAATGATTTCAAAAGTACAACTGTGGGCAGATTAAACTACACATTAGAACAAATTCATGTTTTTATTACCACTATGGAGATTGGTATCAAGTATCTGGCCTTTTCCTTATTGTTTCCTTGTGTTGTCACGATACTAAAATTTCAAACTTGATTTCGATACTAAGGGACAGACTCAATACTCAATACTGATTCCGATACCACAATGATACTGAAAAAAACTCTTTCTTCATACAATGAATGCGATTTTCAACATTAAATGGTAGTACTTTCTTTTATATTACCATGTAGCCTTGTAATCCCTCAGTCGTCCAGGTAGGTTCCATAATGGTCCATGGGCGTGTACTAGTCTGTGTGTCTTATACTTGTTCTGATACATGCAACTACATTACTCAAGATCATTCTAAAGCTATTCAGGAAAGATTCATTTCTGTCCTGTGAATGTGACTTTTTTAGTATTAATACTTGCTCAGATGAGTATCTAGTTTTGATATTAGTTTTAGTATCAATTAGTGTCTGATTTTTGATACTTTTGACAACCCTATTTCCTTATATTGAAATTAAATAGGAAATTTTAGCACTGTGACAACACTACTACAACAGACATAGAACCAATCTGAATTTAGTAACAGGGACCAACAGGCCATCATTTGCTATTAAAGTGATAATAATAGAATGTTGTTGCTGCTAACACCGAGTGCACTTTCTATCAGCTACCGAGGGACTGTAGTTCAAAGTACAGCTTAAAATGGTCTTTGACAAAGTTAGGAAATAACATTTGCCTTTGCTATCTTTTTAATTAGGCACAGTGTTAGCTACAGCTGCTAATTAGCATCTACGTACTAAATAATGAACGGGGCTTCTGGAGCTTCTGTTGTGGAGTTCTCAAACTAATTCTTAGTTTAATCGACTATATCTGAATCTGTTTGCTCAGTTTGCATTATAAGATGGTACTTTCTATGCACTTATTGCATAGTTAAATTATTAACTAGTTGTGGTGAATTATACATGAAAAGATGCTTTACTTTCTCGGTAGTGATTTTTACAGTGTGTGTGTTATAACATGCTTTAATACTTACTTTTACATATTATAATGCCTCCAGAAACAAATATTGCAACACTTTTTAATCATTATTAATTGTTCATGTTCTGATTATGTTTTTGCCTATATCTACCTCAAACCACTATCCCAAATTAAAGAAAAAGTGCTGACGTCAAGCAGTTTTTTTACATAGTCTATTTTAGCCCTCCCTGTATGACAAATTACACTGAAGAAGTCACCCCAAGTCTCTCTATTCTTAGCTTCCTCACAGCATTAATACAATTATGGCTCTGGACCCAGAGGAGGATTTGGTTTTTACAATGTATAGCTCTTCCAAACCGACCTTGACTGTAAAATGGAAGGATTATAATTGAGGAACATTTTCTTGGCACGTCAAGGCGAGCATGGTGTGTTTGTGGTGCATATTTTGACTGTGTAAAATGGAAACACTAGACTTGATGTCAATGAGTAATGTAGAGGGAGATGAGTTTGTGCCACTCTAACCTTGACTACATCGAGCTACAATTGGATTAGGATGTCATGCACGGTTTCATGGGACAAGCTTCAAATAGTCAATACAAGAGGAAGCAGTCAGTGCCTGTTTTGATAAATCCGGGATTTATACGGGACTGGGAGAGAATTTCTCTTGCATATACAGTTACAGTTATTTTCATTGGAGTACCGGTAGTAGGGAAACTACTATGGGTCTTATCACTTTACTATCACAAAGTGGCTTGTTAGCAGCACAGGAATTAGCAACATAACACTGGCAGATGTCTTGTAGTTTGTGTCTTAAAGCTACCATCTGTAATTAGATTGGCCGACCCGCCACTGTTGTATTCTCATATATCACCACTAGATGCTATCTACGTTACAAGTGAACAAAGGCCCAGTGAAAATCTAATAAATACTAACATTATCATGAATAGTACGGTGACAGTGTAACCTAGATGCTTCAGAAACAGACAGGAACACCTACTGGATCAAATAAATATGCAATGTATATAAATAGAGCGATGCCAGTTTAAAGCATGAATGATTTTCCGCTCCTGTATTGGGTCTGATGGGTGCTTTTGTTGTCCTACCTTGAGGTCCCTCTGGCGGGTGTGCTCGGCCTCTTGCAGGGCACAGCAGTGGTTCTCCTGGAGGCGGTGCTGTCTGCGCTGGTGCTCCGTCTGCAGCTCGTCCAGCTGCAATCTCAGGTGCTCCCTCTCCTGGCTGAACTGAGCCTGCAGCTGCTGCAGAGACGACTGCGACTGGGACAACTGCATCTCCAGACTCTGCTTCAACAGGGAGATCTGCACCACACACAGGGACAACGATGATTCATTTTGAACAAATTAAAATACGAAACTTGTACAAAAATAACACATTTTTACTTGAAAACGTGAAAAAACAGCACTGGAAACTTGTACAAAAATTATACACATTATACACATTTTTACTTGAAAACGTGAAAAAACAGCACTAGTTCATTTTTAACGCTTTACAGTGGTTCAAATTTACTCCTCACTCTCCTATTAATCCTAATAATGCAATGAGTTTTCACAACTTCCAGAGGCCAGAAGTTTTGATGCTAACAACAACTAGCACGCTAACATCACACTTCCTGATTATCAGAGGATAAATCACTTTGAAATTGGATGCAGACAGCACACAGCAGTCTTATTTTGCCCCTAAGAGCTGCTTTCACAATATATCTGTGCTAGGGCAAAACTAATTTGGAAAACATAGGGAAAAAATTGGGTACAGCCACTTAATTGTAGTGACAATGTCTTTGTTACCAACTATTTTGTACTTTGCTAGCACAATGAATTATCAGACAAAAACAAAAGTGAATGGCATTAGCAGATGGTGGGCCGAGAGCATCTATCTGCTTTCTTTTGAGAAAACGCAGATCTCCTATAGGGAGGACATAGAATTCAACATAGAAGTAGAACATATTTTACCCAACGAGACCCCCTTTGACGCCACTTGAGATTCTTGCACATTTTCACAAAATTCCCATTTTTATCATATACATTTTTCAGACAAACACCACGGCCGAGAACCAACAGTACACCAGAGATTTTGACCACGAATCAATCAGTGAGCAGCACCACACAGCTATTCACTCACAACACAAACAGCGTCTGGAGAGCAGCTTCATATCAGAATCATGTGAGTGTGAGAATATAGTGCACATTTGAAGACAACAAAGCCGTAATCTTCTGCGTTAACGTAACGTCACCACGTGGCTGTATGTTTATAGTGTAGTTTAAAATTTCCTGAAATGACGATATTATAACATTTATCAACAACAAATGAATTATTATTCTGTTCTGATACTTTTGGTATTGGTTATTATGTTAGTAAAGTTGCTGTGAAAAATGGACAGTGTCGAGTCTCAAAAAACATAGAGCATAGTAAGCGGAAAATGTGATCGTGCAACTGCAACTACCCAGCTTCATACCACGCACAACGGAGCACATCTTCGCTCATGGTTGGGAGCACGGCAAAAGTTGAAGAACAGGTGGGCGGGGTTTGAACCGGCACGATAATATTTCCAAGTGCACGTTACCCACTGCGATAGCTGTCTGCTGTTTTCACCTCAAAAAGTGTCAGAGAAAAGTTGCCAATTAGCAAAAAAATGTTCCAGAAATACGAGTGGCGACACATGTATTTAGATTCCTTGATAAATGCATATCATATCCGTAGAAAACACCTAACCCTCCCTCGGTGGAGATATATCAACTGCATGAAAAAGGCTGGCCCACCTCTAGGTTACACTAGGTCTGCTTTAGTGTGAAGGACCTGGCCCTGTGATTGCTCAGTGACAGAGCATGTGTGGCTTTGTTTAATCTGCCATGAAATCTCAATACAGTAACAAAAGTATCATTTATAGTATAAAGAAGTATTTGGCGTCTCAAATTGTCATAATCATTTGCAGCAAAGTGAAAGGAAAAGTGCGGGTGGGAGTCAATTAGTGATAAGCAAACATAAAAAGGGTTGTAGCCTCTGGCAATCGGATTTTAAATGTGTTTTTTCCAGTAAGTTTTGTTCTTTGAAAAATGGTCAGTATTCAGAAAGTGTTTTTATCAGACAGTTTTATAGATTGAGATGCTGAGTGGAGACCCATGGGTCAACTATTCCCAGAGTGACAACCATTAGTTTATTTTTAGCAGCAGCCAGACTTCTACGCTCTTTCACTTATTCAAACTGACAGGGCTCTGTGCAAAGCAGGGCTGGCTCTATACCTAAGAGAAAAGTATACCTAAATTATACAGAATTACACCATACATAAATAAGATCAAGGTTGCTTCAGTACAGCTAACTAGGAGCTATTGTACTTGAATGGAAGAGCAGTGGAGAGCGATTCCATGTTGCTTTTGTAAGTTGAAAGTACTATTGTTGAAAATAAAGGCAATCTGTAAAGTTAATCCTATTTGCTCCACACAATAAGAACTGCAAGTCACACAGTTGGCATCTTTGGAAAGCTTTATAGCTATATGATTTGTAACCTATCTTCTAACGCTGCATACTGCTCCAATTGAGTCATTTTCGAAAGAGCCTATTTTGAACAATCTATTCACATTTCCCACATCAACAAATCTGATAATGAATGTGTGAGCCATCTTAATTCATTAATGGAAATCAACAGGGCTGCCTTAGATGTACTTTTTTTTTTTTTTACATTTTCTCATTTTTAACCCTGTGCATATCTCCCATAGCAACCGATGTGGTTTACAACAAGCAAACCAATATCTATCCAATCAAAGTAAGCAGAGTTTACTGGGGAGTGGATTGTGTAACTGAATCTCTGAACAAAGAGATTATATATAGCAAAATTAAAATGTTATATAAAAGCCAAATGGCCATAAAAGAGCAATATATGAAAAGTATTGTGGCAGAAATGGTGTTTCCACTGAGCCCCAGTGAGTCCGTGTAAACAGATAGGGCGTCCTGTGGGGCTGAAATGATGCCTTTTTCCCTGCATTGATTTTCTAACAGACAAGGTAATTACAGCCACTCCACTCCAAACTGTTGAGTCAATAGGATCACACTTTTATACCATCTTAAAATTCATGTCATTTTAAGGCAGTCGTTGATCGCTGTAAGTATTTTGTTGTCTTGGTGGATTAAGGGGAGCAGAGTACAGTGACAAATACTTTCTAATAAAAGTATGTGAAGATAAAAACTAAATTTATGAGGAACTACTTCTGACCATATTTTTATTTAATGGACTACTTTTTTGTGTAGTCACTTGGCCTCTAATCCTTAAGCTGTATTTCTACAAAAGATGCCATGATAGATTGATAGTTCTATAAAATATGGTTCATTTTATAGTTCATGAAAGTAATGATGCGCTTTGGGTCTTTTGAATCAAGAGCTAATCCTCTAGCTGAACAACAGTAGCTCGAACAAATTTGTCTTGTTTATTATGATCATGAAATTAAGATTATTTTTAACCACAAATCTTAAAAATGCATTCAAAATAGTGTGATACTTTTGCCATATGTCTCAGCCCTAGTACAAGAAGCACTCATAACACTGCACTCTTTTTAGTTTGCCTGGCAACGTCATGCAGCATACAATATAGATGTTTTACTTCTCATAAATGCTCATATTCCTCCAAGATCTGTGCTTGGTCTTCACTGCTACTTTAAAAAACAAAGCCACAACTAAATTATTGTATATGTTTCTTTTAGGACCAGCAAGTTGGTGTGAGAATATTTAAAACAGGCAGCTAAGAGTTAACCAAATATCCAGTGTTGCAGAATAAAAATAATGAGCACTTGTCCAAATCTTCACTGAAGCAGGAGGCAGCTCGGAGTGAAATAATTGTCATGTTTGGTGTTAAATGGAGTGAGAAATGCCATGTTTTGCTTTAGTAAATCAGGTGCACACAGCTGTTACATCAATTAAACTAGAGCTATCTTTCATTTCTGGTGCTGTAAAATGCATATTCATCATTTTGTGGTCTTAAGTCAGTCTGCGGGGAAGGCTATGAAATAAGAAGAGTATTGTGAGTAAGTGTGCGATCGATGAGTGTCAGGCTTCAGTGATGGGCCAACACTGGAGTCAGCAGCCACACAACTAAACCAAGGACACAGCTTCACAATGGAGCCTCTTTCAGCTCTGCAAAGCCAATACTGCTGGAAGAATAACAAGAGCATTTCTGCACAGATTTCATTGAATACAAGATGAATCTGGCCTGCGGCACCAATTGTGAGATTTCAGAATGCGTCAAGCCACAGACTAGTGATTCTCAAACTTTTTTTCTGGCAACCCACTTTTCCTAATTGGTCATCTCTTGCGACTCAACACTCTTTTTTTTTAAAGAGCTATTTTTTTAAAGGCTATTCAAAATAGGTCTGCATAAATAACCTAATATTAAGAAATGTTTTTTTATTTGTTTGGTGAAGCAACAATTCCACTGTATCTGCACAGTGACACACACACACACACACATGACAAAACAAGGGCTGTGGACCAGTGCTGCGTGGGTTGTCCTGTGAGTTACCCCGAGTTGGGTTTGGCCAAGAAATTATCAATAGTTACGAAAGGCTGACCGCCATCTCATATCTTAGGCACGTCAAAATTAGGCTTGTTTCTCCATGAATATGAGTTGGATTGTAATAAAACACACACCATTGTACAGCTAAACAAGTAGAGAACATGTCTGTGCAGTCATCACTGTCCCCTCTGATCCCTCTGTGCGAGCTGATTTACCTGTGTCTGCCATCCTCCACATCTGCTCTGCTTTTGCTCCTCTGTTACGCAGGCAAGAGCGAGAGAGAGAGAGAGGATGCGAAGGAAAACACGTAAACTCCCAGGTGATTTTAAATGATCATTAGTCTCTAATATTATTGTTCAGGTGCTGATCCAATATTGATCCTATATTGTCACCAGTAAGTAGGCCTACTTTCAGAAACTTTTCAGACTGAATCAAAACCGTAGTTGATAATGACGCTGCATTTGAATGCACAGCCTTTTTAATGGACATGCGGTGGGTTGCAGGCGGGCTGAAATAATAGACCCCGTGATGCGGAACCCGTGCCACACAAGGCACCGTTCGGTTGTATATGAAGGCACGAATGCGAGCGGTGGGCAAGAGAGAGGAGGTAATTGCGCGCGCACTGAGCTGCAGCACATCTTATCACTCAAAAAAGACTTTCTGCAGTAAGAGTTTTGAGAATAAGTAGCATTTTATCTGTATGCGGAGGGACGGGGCTGTTTTTAGCAGCAGGCAGCCTTCCCTGTGCTTCACTGAGGGGTAGCGTTGAGACGCTCATTCACTTTGAAACATAACACGACCCAACAAAAATCCCAAGGTTGAGAACCAATGCCATAGACTGTATTATAGCATTTTAAAAAGCCTAGCATATTTTATCCTGTAAATGAATGTCAAGGGTGAAGATAAACAGCTGGAAAAGTGACACCCATTTACACAGAAAAAAATAGAACAAATAAATACATTCACACAGGAAAGGTGCATTTTGTAACTTGTCTGGAGGAGGGTCCACCAGCTGTGTCCATGGAGATTTGTCTTTGCCAGAAATAAACTACAGCATGGCATTTAACTTAGCTATGTCCATGGAGACAAGCTCACAGTAAGAATGCATATTTTTCAAGGTATCTGGTTTCAAGGTATGAATAAAAACACCTGTAATTTAATAAATGCAAGATAGATACGTTTAATGCCATACTTTGGAACATTCTTGGCAATGCAATATTATCTCCATAGAGACAAGCAATTGGCTTCAACAACGTTACAAAGTGCACCTTTAAATTACATGCTAATAGATTTTTTTTAATATTTATGATAATGTAAGATTGTACCGTCTTTCTTTTAGATCAGTGTTCCAAAAGAGACAAGACTAGACTTAATTAATCTATTTTTTGTTTCTTGTTGTAGTTACCTGTTCCAGTAGGTCCTCCACTTTGCGTTGCCAGCTCTCCCGTGCGTTAGTCAGCTCTTGGTCTTTGGTTTGGGACAGCTGAGCCAGAGCATTGGTCTTGTCCTCCTCGTGGTCCTCTCTGAGCTCCTCTCGAAGCTTCTTACACTCCTGTCTGTAACACAACACAGTGGAAACAAACACTTGAAGGATGGCAGCGTAATGAGGAGGGGGCTAGAGGTCAAAGGTCAGGGTACAGGCTTGAGTTAATGACATTTTCTCATAAACATTTAGACAAATAACAGTCAAACACAAGCCACAATATATTTTCAACCTTCAACCTTTGTATTGTGAAATTTCAAGGTAGCAAAAATAAACTCACTTCAGAAAATCAAGCCAGAAAAGACTTTTGAATATGTATATGTCTTAAACTGAGTTTAGATTAATATGATACATCTAAAGTTGTGGGTATCAATAACTGTATTATGTTTAGCTTTAATAATGTCACACATAGAAATCAATGCAAAAATGGAATGGACCTTGACGTCATAATATACATAACAACAAGAAGTGTGCTTGTGCTGGATATCTGGAAATCTTAAATCTCTCATATTGTATTTCGAAATTACAATTTTATGTCAGTCAGATGGCCTAATTGTCATTATACCCCGCTTTGTTATCACCAGACATACCCAGGATGCAATGTACTTGAGGTAAATTGGAAAGCATCAACTGACCAAACCACAGATGTGCAATTTCGCAAAGCACAACATAAATGAATGTACATAGATGTATATAATGGAGAGTGGTTGTAGCAGCATATCCCCCGGTTGACATTACAAATGTTTACTGTTTATTCCTTTATAAAAGAATACAAATCACTGTATAATATTAAGCTGTGAGTACAGTTTGCCCCTTATCATCCCTGCGCACTGTATCTGAAACAAACTCCTGGTCCTTGGGGTGGTCCTCCTGTGTGTCTGCACCAGTATAAGCTCAGTATGTGGGCATACACTGGTTATGACAGAAGCTAAACACATCTCTCTGATATGAGTCTAAGCTCTGGAGAGTGACAGACTGGCCCCACCTTCGTCACGTTCACCAGCAGCCTCCTCCACACGTGCTCCACTCATGTCCTCACTCTAACGTGTGCGTGCCGGTCGACGCATAACACGCACACACAGAAATGCATTGACTAATCTGTGGACATATATAAGCTATTTGTGCTTGTTGGTGTGAGTTTATTTGCTGTGGAATTTTAGTCCTACTGCCAAATACAGTGCTATTTTAAAGTGTGATGTGCTATTGTTGTACTTCTTCCTGTATAAAGAACCAAGATATCCTTTATTATTAATATAGTTTACATCCATATTTAGGTGTGGTACAAGTCAGTAACTAGCTATTACCCTGAGATAGGCCTAAAATACAGTGCATTTGCTTTTATATTGAGCAATAGATCTAGGTAATGTGTACAGTCATTCTGCTTCTTGGCTACTCTATATTTGACCACATAGGAAAGCAAAGTCGACATTTAACTGCTAACATAACTATAAAAAGCATTCAAAGCACTCCTCCACACTGATCTTGTTGCATTATATTTTTCCAACTATTTTTGCTCTACACAGCCAGCTAGTCATGTTTTTTTACCAAGGAGTGGCACTGGAATTGACAATTAAAAAAATCCTTTAAGCCACTGCAAAAACATGTGAAGTAGTGAACAGAGCAACCCTCTGCTAACACACTTATTTGGTCCATAGTCAGCAGAAGCCCAGGAGAGAGTGTGTCCCGTCTCTGTGTTAAGGTTCATGTAGAACAGGTCGATGTTACAGATCTCTTCAGACTGATCTGTTGAACAGCCCTGTAGGTATGGTACTTCCCAGAGCTCCTCCATGATGAAGCATCACAGCTGAGAAAGTGTCGGCTTCCTCCATGAAACAAGGATCACAGCCTGGGCCTTAATTCAGACGGTTCACTAACCACAGTGTGTTTACTCTCAATGCCAAATGAACAGGCAACTGCTGCAGAAGAGACTGGCCAGTAATTAAACATGAAAGACAAGGAATACTGTTTCTCATGCTTATTTAGTTATTTTAATTCAAATGATTAGCTTTTTATCAAACTGAAACAAAAGCATTCGTCTCAGTGACCTGTCACGTTTGATAGAAGATTATTTCATAATATTTTGACAAGCACTCATCCTTATCTATACCTCCTGGGGAAATAATATTCTAATATCCAATATCCAAGTCCCATTATGCTTCCTTTATGCAGACTGTACAGTAAAACATCAGTGTTGATGCACTTAACCAGGTCAGCTAAGTGAAACCTTTGTCTGTAAATCAATGGCTTAAATGTAGAAGTTGTGACAGATTTTAGCCTACGACATTTTTAGATGACATTTTTAAAATAAGTGTAAACATTTCAAAAATGGATCTTTGTTTTCTCATTTGTTGGTTGCCATGACACTTCACAAATGTGAAGCTGCTGCATCTTTAATGTCTATTTTAAAAATAGAAAGGCAAAAACATCAATCATAAATAAGATCTTAAGTACTTTCTGACAATATTGCCATGAGGACTTTCAACTACACACGCACATTCAAAATTGCCTCCCACCATTAAGTAGTAGTTAGCTGTGTGGTATTAAAAGAATAGAAGCAATAATTGTGTTCTGTGTTTTTGATGAAAGATTTTGTAAAATGCATGCTGCCACTTTCTAAATATATAATACAAAGTTTGAATCCCTGGTAAAAACATAAAAACAGGATAAACAGAATAAAAACATAGAATTTAGTAGTGACAGGTTGGCACTTCTTCCCGCATTCTTCCACTTTTCTTCTAATAGAGTCATTTGAGAGCCCCATATAAAAATGAAGACATTGTGTGCGCTGAGTAGAACATAATAGACACTGCACTCCACTCAGACATCTCGGGATAATACTCTGTCACGGTCCATATTTGCAGCTGGACACCAAACATTTCTCATCCGCCCTCAATTTCACGCCGTGTCTTTGCTAAAGCACAAAGCAGACAAAGAGCGATGCTACACACCTGAGAGTCTCCGTCCACTTTAGCTCCAGCTCCAGCGCCATCTTGTCCATCTTCAATTTCTCCTCCTCTTTGGTCGTGATGAGTTTGGCTTCATGCTGTCGTTTCTGAGTCTCCAGCTCACCCTGAAAGACAAACACCAAATGTTGACATAGAGAGGACTTACTTAAAGAGGGGGTATTTTACTTCTTCAGGGTATTAAGTGCTAACACATAATATATTTAGATCATCTGGTTCCCTTCCATTGTTTTGAAAATGCTAAATTCGCCAAAAACAACGCAGTAACATGTTTTCAGTTTTGTTTTTGACACTCTGAGGCCCCCCTCTCTTTGCTCTCTGTGCTGAGTCCCTCCCCCTTCAGAGCACTATCAGTACATAATCAGTGTGCATCTCGCTAATAAAACTACTGCACATCACATCAGGTTGTGGTGCACAGTTTTGTATCATGCTTTTGTATATTTATGGAGAATTGTTGCGTGGAAGCATGCATGGCATAGGCTTGTGGGCGGAGCGTTGGACAGAATTGTACTGCTAACCATAAAGTTTGAATAGGGCCCAGGCAAGATTGCTAAATTACTGAAACATGCATGGATGACTTCTAAAACCTATTCAGGCATGTTTTTGATGAGGGTACAATGTTATAACATGGTAGTAACCTCAAAAAATTGATTTTGCATAATACGCCCTCTTTAAAGCTAGGAGTTGAGAAGAGAAAGTATAAATCTGTCTACCTAGTACCCAGCTCAAAACCTTTGGAATATTGCTAGCATTCACATGCATGATATTTTGGGCATTAGCACAACTTTAGAACAACTTTTCAGATAGAAAAATGAAGCAGGGAAGACCTCCAAAGGACAGCCAATCAGCTCTCTTCCAAAGTGTCATATCATCCCTCGCACAGCTCTTTCTTACAGGTTTACATCTATAAAATGCTTTGTAATAAAATAAGACAGAATGCAGTGGTCTTATTTTTGTTTTGTTTAAACTCTCATAGTGGTGACATGGTTACATTAATGTGGTGTAATCTACATAATGAAGATAATTGACCACAGAGGCATATTTAACAATGCAATTTTATATAGGCAGAACAATGCTACTTTTTGCCTTACAACTACAACAACTAGACACAAGCTAGTCAGTAATGCATACTTTTGTTCTAATATCGAGGATTATTAAACAATGAATCTTATGTCTCGTGCTATTTTTCATTGTTGCCTCAGAGCTAAATTGCATTAAGTCGTGTAACTATAAAAACAGTAAAAATAGTCATGAATTTGGAAGGATTCATTTTGAACTTTTACAGTGTTTTTTGGACTAACTTGATTTGTCTTTAAAGCTGGACACTAAACCAGATATGACAGCCTCTGAATCTTTTCCAACTGCAGCCCAAAGTGATTTCAGTCAAAAGCGGTTGGGTAAGCGGTTGACAAAGTTAACAGCCCTGCACTAAAATGTCAACTTCTGGCAGAATTAATTCAATAATCCAGACAGGAGTTTTACTGAGATGAAGTGAGTAAGGAAGTCATATTCTGTGTTAGTCAAACTTACTATATATAAAATAAATGTTTGACTAAGGCTGCGATACTTAAACATATTTGGAATCATGTATTTACTAAGAGCTCAAAGAAGAAGCCGTCAGTTCTTATACTGTGCTCAACTCTATATGAACAGGACCAGAATGGAAGCTAAGCCAGCCTGAATACTGGCTAAGGATGTGACAAGAAGGACTTTCCACAAGACAAGACTGGATCCGAGAGAATGCAACGAGATTTTAATATAATTAATAATAAATAAATTATGCGATCCAGTTCACAATTCTTCTCTCACAATTTGTCTTTAATATTTTTGTTGTCATCAACAGCTTCTCAAAAAGTGTAACTCAAAAGCGTTAACCCTTTTTTGTCCAATACAAACATAAGAGCAGCAATAGTTGGTAGAGTGCTCGTCCTAAGATCCTTAGGTCGGGGGTTTGAATCCCGCTCTCAACATAAACATAGGGAGGTAGAGCGGTCAGATTCACTGACCCACAGGTTGGCGGTGCGATTCCAGCTCCCATAAATGAATGCTGTCATTGTGTCCTTGGGCAAAACACTTCACTCCCCTTGTCCCCAGTGTCTGCGTACACTGGTGTATGTGTGAGTGAATGGGTGACTGGTTCCTTGATGTAAAGCACGTTGCATGCCTTTAAGGTAGAAAAACGCTACATAAATGTGACCATTTAAACACATGCATGGAAAAAAAATCTCACAAAATCATATTCTGGCAATTTTATCTCACAAGATATTGTAGGACAAGATGTAATAGCGGCTTATTAATTCATATGTTCTTTTAACATATACATTTTTTTTGTAACACTGAACAAAAATTCGAATCCAATTGTATCAGAATGCACTGTGTGGCTTTGACTGTTGCTATAATAAGAGCACAGAAATAGCAAAGTGTCCTGGCTGTGTGAGTGAATAGCGACCTGCAGAGCTGTTAGCAGGTTGCTGGTCTCTCGGAGGCGGGCTCTGGTTGCATCCAGTTCCTCCAACAATTTGTCCTGGGCCTCCTTCAGAGTGGAGATCTGACCTTCGGCTGTGTCCAACTTCTGCTCACCCTGGTGCACCTCCCTCTGCAGCCGGGACACCTGCGGGTCAAACACAAGACACAAAGACTTAATAGGAACCTTCTATTCTACAAAACTCCAATGACTATCCATGGGTTTAAAAATTAGGACCGTTGCCATAGTAATTAACAATTTAAGACAAAATATTATATCTTTTGAATGGGGAAAAAAATCATCAAAATGTTGCATATGACAGGAAGCTGAACCCCATACATAGCATTAAGGAAGGTATATGTGTAGGTATTATTTATAATGCAAAATATAAGTAACAGCAATAGAAATACAGGCATTTAGACATGGGAGGATGATTGAGGATAAATTTAAAAAGTAGGTGGCTGACAATACGTTACAACAGTAAAAGATGTTCCCTCATTAATCTCACCTTCATCTTATTTGTAATGTGGTAATATGACAAAAAGCACAAGGTTTGCTCCATCTTTTAAACATTCATTATACAGGGTTGGTGTTTCTATGACAACCAGGCTGTAGCTGTGACATATGGCAGAGAATAAATTAAACAAGTATTGGCTCAGAGTTTAAAAGACGTGTGGTTCAGGGTGCAGGCTTTTAGAACAGCTGTGGTGCTACACTTAAATCCTGTTTGTGACTGTAATTCAGCCTTTAATGCAGTTTGTAATGGACAGAGAAGCATCTGTGTTTGTGGTTTGTTATATTTCTGACAAACAGGAAATAATGCAGCAAAACTACAGTTCCACTCTTGTCTCATTACTAATTATATCCTCCACCAAACTATATATATATATATATATATTAGTGTTGTACCTGTTCGTTGGCTGCGGTCAGTTTGGTGGTGAGTTCTTCTCGGAGCTCGTCCAGTTGTTGCTGCAGGAGGCTCTTCTGCTCCTCCAACGACAGGCGCTCCCGTTCAAACTGCTGCTCCAGCTCCTGAACACAACACATTTACAGTTTACATTTACAATATCAGCAACAACCCACCATGAAGAATCAGTATGCTTGGCCTATAATGTGGAGGATGTTTTGAAGATAAATGCTATTCTTAAAATTGTTCTTTTTAAAATTTTTGAACAGGAAAAGATTAAAAGAACCAGGCCTGACTCTGTTTAAAAACTGGTTTGCAGCATTTTCACATACACATAGATCATTATTTTACCTTTTGTTCATTAGAATGTTGTCCACCCTCTAGCTTCTGGATGGGAGCCAAAACTTCTTGGGTACAAGATTGTCCAGATGACTACCTCTGAAACCTTCTATACATTTTGTTCAATGTAAACAGCAATTTTAATCTAACTGAATTGATCTGTTCAAAATGACAGAATTGATTCATAGTGGCATTTCACTGTAGCAAACAGTGGATCTATTTTAATGTTACACAACATTGTGAACCTTAACTATATGGCCCCATGTCTACATTTCTCAAAGAAGCACAAGTAAGTACACAGTCATTAACCTTAAAAGCTCATAAAGTCAGTTTGACATATTATGTTGCCTTTAAGGTTTAGGCTTGAGTAATGTATTGTTCCAGACTTGGATTCTGTGCTTCACTCTCAGTGTACTGTTGTGGTGGTGTAATTCTCTAGGTCACAAATGTGACAGAAAGAAGAATGTGTCCCTTGCAGCTTTATGCAAACCAATCTGTCATTTACCAAGACTCATTTTTGTCTAAACTCAAGTGGATGATGAAGTGAACATTACATGCATTTATTGAAGTCAGAAATTGGGAGGATGATTGCCATTGTCCTTGACAGCGTTGAGAGACAGTGCTCGAGCCCCGCTGCTATAATAAAGCTCATTATGTGGGCAGATGAATGGGGAAGCATTTGTGAACCAGAGTGCCGCTTCCCAAGGACAATCACAGCTGAAGGAAACGGCTGTTATGTCAAATGAATGTTCAGCTGCTATTGGTTACAAAGACGCTGAGTTTGTAAAGAAATATATCTGCTGTAATAAGAACGAGCTTTCATAGGAATTCAAAAAGAAATGGTCTTCATGTGAGAAAAAAATGAACAAGGTAATTGAATAATGCTATTGCTACTGGGCTGAGTGTAAAATACAAGACAGAAGAACCGTTATTACCTCCCCCAAGGTTATGGTTTGTAATGGTCTTGTGTTTGTTAGAGAGATGGAAGAAATAATTGAATGTTTCAGTAACTTTCAGAGCAGGGAAATCTATTTAGTCTTGTTTCTATGACACAATAAAAAACATATCCCTAACTTGAATTTGTTATTTTTTCTGAACCAATCATAGTGCAGAAGAAAGTGGAAAAGGGACGGCAAAACACTGATAGCCTCGAATGCATATATATTGATGTAATAGTGTATACCAGCCAGCATAGTAGGGTTGGGTTCATTTTTGTGCAGACAACAGCAGCAGCCGTATCGATTCATTTAGAGCAGACCTGAACATTTCACAGGCACCTTTCATTATATCTGAAAAGGAGAGGAAGAGCGAGGATGATGAAGAACGAAGATGATGAAAGAAGGCGGTCAAAGGGACGTGACATAACTTCAGAGCAATGAGTCCAGCCACTGCTTTTAAGAACTGCAGATAAAAAGTGCCTGTGGCCTTTTTGGACACCCCCGTTAAGAATATGTGATGGTAAGACCGGGCGGGGAAGATCGTTCAAATGTTTGTTGCTGAATGAGAGTGACCAATGTGTCTATTTCATAAGTAGAATATATAGAATTTATGAAAGTCCAATTTCATCTTGCCAAGAAAGACAAAAATAGGCCAGCCAAAAAAAGAATAATGTAGCCAATGATTAGTTTTCAGTCATGTCACTTATCCTGATTTGAAACAAGGATTGATATAATAAATATATTGGGAACATGCAACTGCACAATGCATGTTTTCATCATAAAGGTACAGGTTAGGGATTTTAATGATAACCTACACTTTAACAGATACATAAACGCCAACCAGCTTTCCTATTCATGGGTTTCAGCTTCCCATTTTGAGGACAGATCACTCAAAAGCTATAATATTTTGTTTTCATTCATCATTCTGAACCCCATGGACTGGCATATTTTCCTATCTAGCACTATGATCAAATAAATTGTATCATTTAAGATTAGGCCAGGACAACAACCTTTTCAGGCATTGCAATGGAGAGTGAACTGCCCTCCAAGTGCTAGGCATATTGTCATTTGAAAGGTAACATTAGCATGAGTTATCATGTAAGACCCTTGCCCCTGTACAGATATATTGTATAAGCAGCTTTTAGGTCAAAATAAGCCTGCTGCATACTGTCTGCGAGTAATTCTAAAGTGTTTGTTTGTTTTTTTTTGTCCAATAATCAGGAAGTGCAAGGTTAGCATGCTAGTTGTTTTTAGAATTACCGTGACAGCAAAACTCCACTCTGGTGTCTGAAAGCTGTGAAAAGCACTTATAAACTCATCAAATGAATAAGGATGCTCGAAATGCATAAGGTAAATAAGGAATAACTTTGGACCACTTCAAACTGTTTAAAATGAACCAATTCTGTTTTTCACGTTTTCAACAGAGTAAAAATCAATTAGAGCACCTTTAATATAGATAATTAAAATTATATAAATTATGTTAGTTTATTAAAAAAAAGTGTATACGGTTTATACTAATCATTTTCTGCATCAATAAAAAACAGTAAAGCATATTAAAACCACATTGTTGCTGTTAAACGTCAGCTCCTCCCCTTCCCCCTCGTTCCCCTCCTCCTCCCTCTCTCCCTCCTCCTTCCCCTCCTCCCCCTCCTGTCACTTGTTCATTGTTGGGCATTTCTTCACATTGACAGAATAATGAAGAATGTCTGCAGCCCATCAGAGCTTAGCAGGATGTAGAAGTACGAGTATGAGATATGCATATGTAATCCTTATGGAAATGTGGCTCCTACAGCAGCTGTCGCCTCTGATCACTTCCACACTGAATATCATTTAAAACACATCCTCATTACGTAACTTTGATGCAAGGGAATTCTAGATCAGAGGTGGTCACATGGACTCTAAACCCGGGTGCTGGAGAGGAGCTTAGTCATCTCCATAAGGCACTCAGAGAAGTGGTAAAGAAAAAAAACCTCAAAATTATAGTTCAAAATAAACTAAATTATATAGTACTAAGTAAAAATGTACTTAACGTACTTAGGGCTGGCTAGAAAAGCAAGCAAAAAAGAGTAAAAGTGGGACTGTTATGTTCTAAACCAGTCATTCTCAACAGGTATGTTAAGGTACCGGTAAGTTGTTGATGAAGAGTGTGACAGACGCATAATTGTAGTTAACAAACTATAAACATATAAAATATACATGTGATTTAACTTATAACAAGTAGAAATGGCATGAAATACTATGGAATATAATCTATAGTTTTACCGTTCCATCAATCAAAAATACTGACTAATCATCAAAATCAAATAGCAACCACTAAAATCAAATAAAACCACTAATTTTGCTGTTTGAATGTCATACAAGTTTATATTCTCAATTTCCTGTTTAGCTTTTATTTTGCCTCCTCTGCAAAAGTGATACAGTGCGGACAACTTTGGAAAATTCCTTTTTAAATAAATGCCTGAGTTGAGCCCAGTCTAGCTCTGTCCCTGTTGTAGTTAAAGTGTTTAAGTGGTGAACAGACTGTATACTATGTGGCCTAAGAAAGCACTGCTAAAATATTCATGCAGGACTTCATACAGTGGTTCAGAGGAAGAGGAGGAACTTCTTCAGTCAATGATCACATTCGTCTCTCTCATTGTGCCTTCATTTGTACAACTTTGCTTGTTTTATGGTTTGCGGTCCCTCTTCTGTCGGCCATAAACGTCACCCGCTGCAAAACCCCTCATCAATTTAAATGAAAGAGTCTGGCACTGCCCAAATGTCAAAGTGTCACACAGCCTTCATTTTCTGATTACTTTGAATGAGACAGTAGTTTGGGCCAGGGAAAGTCTCCATGTGAACTCTTTCAGGCAAGACTCTAGCAATATGTCCCAGGTGGATTTTTGTTGCTGTTCAGTAAAAAATAGAAAACACTGTGAAAAAGTAAATTGAAAGTGAAATTTAGAAAAAAAAGATTTGAATAAACTGTGACATATCCTAACATTTTTGAGATTCTGTTTAGTGCTGTCACAACACTAAAATGTCAAACTTGGTTTCGATACTAAAGAAGACTCAATACTCAAGACTCAATTTTGATACCCAAATAATAATTTAAAAAGCTTTTTTAGACAATATTATAACTTTCAACACAAAATATTAGTATGTGTTTATTATTCCATGTGGTCTTACACTAGTTCTGATGATGAAACTGTTCAGGAATGGCCACATTTTATTTTATGTGTTTTTTTAGGGTTTTTTTTTCAGTATCAGTATTGGCTTAAATGAGTATCTAATTTCGATACTAGTTTTAGTATTTTTAGTATCGATTAGTACTTTTGACAAGCCTAATTATTCTGTCACATGAATATATACAAAACACGCATGCATATGTGTGTGTGTGTGTGTGTGTGTATGTGTGTGTGTGTATATTGCATATCACTTGGTTAGATTTTCAGTAAATTATTGTAAATGATTTGATAGGTTCTACCAACTAAATATGTTGTCAAATGAATACAATGTTTGACAACTTTTTGGCCTGTGGGTTTTATTTCAATTTAATTGAAATGCCTTTTTTACTTCTTTGGAAGTGCCACACACACAGCTCCATCTTGTCTGCCCTGTCATATCTCTTACAGCGAGTCAAAGTAAAGTGGCCCAGATCTTTGCGGAGAGTTCTTTCAGGTGAAGTGTGTTTGATTCTCACCTCTGTTCGCCGTGTTTCCGTTTGGTGGGAGTCGTTTGCTTTCATTCAGAAATAGCAGCAGCAAAGCGTCACTCTGCACACCTGTGTGACTCAGGCAGCATATGTCACATCTGACAGCACCATGTATTTTTATACGGGCTATTTCTGGGTATCTATTTTGCATGGATCTAGTTATTCAATCAGGTTAGCTAAGCGGTGGCATATGTGACATTAATACGGAAAAAATGTGTTCTCCCACCTCAGTATAAGCTCAATATTCTACATATGACAGCTGGTTAGTCACTGCTAAACCTGAGGAGGGAGAATACCTTTTGAAGTTATAATTGCTGTTATTTATTATGTAATATTCGCCATTTGGTCTATTTTTACCATTTATAGTTCACCATGTAACTTTTCTGGTAGAGACACCTGCTTGTCTCCATGGAGATGTTTGTCATTGCTTTGTCTGGAATTTTACACTGTATGGCTTTAAATGTATCCCTCTTACATGTATTCAATTGCAGGTGTTTTAATTACTCAGTAATACCTTGAAAATCATGCATTCTTGCTGTGAGCGGGGTCACCTCTCCACAGATCTGGCCTGTAAATTGTCACCTGCTTGTCTTCATAGATAAAGCTGAGTTTAAGATGTGATAGTTTAAGATGTTATTCTGTGGAACAAGGAAACAAGCAGGTGAGATCCACCTCCAGAAAATGTACTTAGTTTAAATAATCTTATTGCAAACAAATACAACTGTATCCTACAATTTTTATTACTCAGTCCTTAATCAACAAAGTGAATTAAAATAGGCTCGGATTGACGAAAGTGCGTCATACACAGTACATACACAGAAGAGGAGCTCAAAGATATTCCAACTGTGCCAATTCTGAATTTTAAATGTGTTTCTAATCCAGCCATTATGAAGGCTAAACTGGGCTTCATATGTGGTCAGCAGCGTGGCGCTTATCAAATGTGCCATATGCAGTCACAGCGGGAGGTCTGTCATTCACAATCACTGCTCACTCATTACCAAACAATAACACTGGGCTTTTCTGGCAGCAAAGCCAACTGTCAGAGCGACTGCACAAACCAGGCTGTTTACCCTCACAATAGTCTGAACAAACCACAATACGGTCAAAAGTCTGGGATTTCCAAAGCATGTGCACAAAGCAAGTGTGTGAATAGGAAAAAATACAGTGACAAGAAATAGGAATGGGGAAAAAATTGCCAAGAAGATTGGTTTGTAGGGCTGTAGTCGACTAAAGAAATTCTTGGTCCATTAAAGATATATCCTGCGGATCGATTAGTAAAAAGGGGGCGTGGCAAAAGCTCTCAAAACTATTACGTATTTCTATGCATCTGAGCCAAACTGCACTCACAAGACTACACCTGCAGAGGGAGTTCATGCAAAAACAACTATTTATGCAGAAAAAGTGTAAGTATATTATATAAGGACAGATTCGATTTGTGAAGCTTAATCTGCGTATACCAAAAAATACAAAATTTTCAGCTAACTCACTCGCTCACTTCTCCTTTCTGCTGTTGTCCCATATAAATCCTTAGCACCACAGCCCTACTGGTTTGGTCTTTAGTGTGTCTGTTTCAAAATAGTATGCTTTTGCAGCTTCACACAATCCTCATTAGGAATAATAGCTTAAGAATTATATAGTATTTTCCTTTATTACTATGGCTCCCAGTTCTTTGTATTGGTGTTGTTGTTTTGCCCATTGGCGGCGTGCCCTCCATTAACCTTCCCTCATTTCACACTGCCTTCATTAATGTTTTATTTTTCTTTCCAGTCGTTGCATTTGTTTTCCGTCTGCTCGACTGACCCTTGTACTTGTGTGTTAGCAGAAAATCATTGTTTTTTTTTGTAACTGCTTAATTCAAACCCCATCTTCCAATTTGCCTATTAAAAAAAGCCCGTGATGTCCTGTTGCTTGGATATTGAACGCAATCTGCTAATTTGGTTTTCTAAAATAAATGAGGAAGAAAAACATGATGTGATTGGTAAAACAGGATTAAAACTCAAACTACAGCAACTCAAGAAGATCTAAATTGTTAAAAGTCTAGTGAGGTTTCTGTTGTAGCATTACCATACCAGCATTATCATTTTCTTCTGCTAATCCAGAGCCGGGTCGCGGGGGCAGCAGCCTAAGCAGGGACTCCTAAACTTCCTTCACCCCAGACACTTCCTCCAGCCCCTCCGGTGGGACCCCAAGGCATTAAACGACTATTTAGCATAATTCAATTACAGGCATTTTTATACATATATTGTCTGGAATGTTACACCGTACGGCTTTAAACTTATCTCACGTTTATTCAATTGGCTCTGTGCACTACGACACCTGACTAGCTCACTGTTAACGTCACTACTTCCTGTCCAATTGTATCCCTATGGAGTTTTTGCCGAACATTCTAGGCAAAGAAATACCATCTCCATGGAGACAAGCAGGTGGCAGCCCCTACTTCAGAAAGGTTACATAGTATACCTTAAATATAAATAGCCTGGAAATCAATTACATCTGATTACCTTCATTCTCTAGTACGAGCAATGCATGTCTTGGGGTAGTGGTGCTATGTGGAGAAATTGCTAATCCGCTATATGTTCCCTGTGAAGAGCTAACAACTCTGCCGCTGTGCCCCTAAAATAGCCTGATTGTATAGAGACAACATGATTGCAGTGCTGCACATGACTGATGTCCTAAAACTCATCCCTAACATCTGGAGCTTTATAAAAATAGCCGTGCTTCCACCATGCAGAAGAAGAAGAGGGTCTGCGTGATTTGATAAAACAGGATCCAGCTGTTCAGTCACCGCGGGCAACAAACGCTGATTACACAACACGCTACTATCGCAAAATTAATCTGAGCCATCTCCATAACCCAAGGAGCTCCTCTTCACATGACGTCCATTTTAGAACACTTTGTGAAGCCACTGAGATCAATGCAGTTACTGAACACTAGTGTGGTTAATTACGTTTACAGTGGACCAAACAAAACAAAAAGTGCTTCCATGAGTCAGCAAGACACGCTTTAAGGCCACTGTACCTGAATGTTACTGTCTCAAATGTATACAAAACAGAAGTGGTTCATTTGAAACTGTTTGTGATGTTTCAAAGTTATCCTTATGCATTTCGAGCATCCTAATTATTCACCATGATTAGTTATAAGAGTATTTCACAACTTTCAGACACCAGCCAACAACAACTAGCATGCTAACAGTGCATTTCCTGATTCTTGGACAATAAAACACCTGGACAATTGTAACTGAATGCTTTCAAACAGTCTGATACATTGGGTTAAATTATTTTAGGGGTAACTTAACATTTAAATGAACAAACTACATCATTCTCTTTCATTAAGCGATTTGAAGAACCTGGATATAAACACTTGTGTCACTATTTAAGGTCCTAGTAAATAATGAAAACGTGCTAATGCTAACATAACACTTGACTTATACCTAGCATTGTGTTCTTGTAGATTAAAAGTAGGCTTCAGAGGGCGTTACATTGTGATGCTAGTAGCCCCATTGCAGAGACAACTTACTATTAATTATATACCCTATGGTGAACCTGTCATAGCACATACTGACAAGCTGTAACCTCAGGCTTCGGATTCAGATGAGGCTATTTAAATCCAAACAGACCTTACATAACATCCCTAGTGAGTGTCCATGTTGTGAGTGATGTATGGTGCGCTGACCGCCAGCAGCCGGGTCTTGTCCTTCTCTGCGCTGTTGAGTGCGTTCTCCAGGCTCACGCGGTGCTTCTTAGACACCTCCTCCAGTGTTTTGGCCTGGCCGTCCTTCATCTGGCTGGCCTCCTCTTCGTAACGCGCTCGCAGGCTGCTGACGTCCTTCTCGTGGGATGCTCTCTCTTCGCGAAGAGCCTGAAACAACAAAGTACCATGAATGTAAATGAAGGGAAGAGTCTCAGCTGGGGTTTAGAACAGGAAAAACATTAGAGCATAAGACTTAAAGGGCCCATTTTCTGATCTATGCTGTTATGTTGTATTCTATTCAAAAGCATACCTGGAGCTGTGTTTTGTTTCATTCACACACAAATCCTGCCTATTTAGTTCTTCTCTCAAACTGAAAAAAACACTCTGTTCCACCTTATGATGTCGTGGTAATACAGGAAGTGCTCCACTGTGTTTTTAAACTCAATTCACTATAATGACTTGGATAATTTCAGCCCTGGAAATTCCAATATCTACTAAACAAAAGGTCATTTTAATATTTCTTTCTGGACTCTAGCTCTAAAACCCCCTATGCACAGGTGTTGAAAATTTAAAACAATGCATCTGGTCTAATCCAATGTAACTGCTATGTCTATAAATACATTTATTAATTTAATTAATTAAAATAAAAGGTAGCTGTTAAATTGAAAACTACCGCATCATGACACCACAAAGTGGGACAGAGCATTTTGAGCTTTTGAGATGCAGACGAACTAATAATAAAGGATTACTCATGTTACATGTGAATGAAACAAAACAACTCTGGGTATGTTTTTAAGGAGGTAACAACATTCTAACCTGGCTTAAAGCTCACAAGAGTCAGTTTTGCTTAATATAGGACCTTTAAGGATTGGTAAAGATTCAATGGCCAGACATTCATATTGAGCCTCAAAAAAGATATTTTCCACAGTGAAAGACAGAAGTACTTTTCTTTACCATTTCACTATTTACCTTATTCCGCCCCACCCACTTTGGCCTCTAAATGCTACTAAACTGCACTTTTGTTGTGGTGGCACTTCCGGCTAGAATATGGTACAAAACAGGTTGATTTGTGTAAAATGTTCATTTGCACCAACAAGTGAACCATGCACTGGTTCTCTGGGAGACATTAAAACGGCTTTGCAGTCCGTACAGGACTTATTTGCTGTTGAGATGGGCAGCCCCATGCAAAATAATACAACCTGAAAGACGTTCGCGGCGCTCACAGCAACTTCCAGAATAAGGTGAATTGCACAGTACAGAACAGAATTGTTTACAAAAGCATAGGCAGTCGATCAATCCTTCCATTTAGCCACTTAACATTCATCTGAGATATTGGTTTAACCCCACTGGCTAAAAGCTGTGTGTCTGAGAGCAGGCTCCATCTGTGGACGCTCTAATTGTCTTATTGATTATCATCAGAGAACATCATGAGGTACAATCCAGATGGACCACTGACAAAGACAGAGATGGTCCTAGACAGCCTTTAGCACCACAAGCTGCAAACACAGTATGCTGGATAATTAACACTCTGTTTGTTGACAGGGCAACAACCCTACACATCACATTATTTAGAACATGATTATCCAGTCCTTACCTTTTTTTGGAAATCATTTTGTAAACTAACATTTTTTAGCTAGGCCTAGGTTGATCACTCATGTCACCAAGACTTAAGATACTAGTTAAACAGAGTATGAACTGTCATCACAATAGGCCAATAATAATTAATACAGATGGAGCAGCTAAAATTACTATTGTTAAAATGGATTTTTTGTTGTAATACAGCGACTTCTAGGGTCTATTCACTGATAGAAATGATCAGGTTCATTACATATTCATCACATTCGGAATATGTAATTGGAGTTAGAAGCTATTCAATGTGTTATTTTGGTAGCTGTTTATATCCTCTACAAGTTTTTAGAGTAGAAAACACCCGGGACTTTTATTTGTGCCTTTAACAATCGTTGAGAAGCTGAATCATAAAGTTAATTTCAAACTGCTTTATGGTCCTGTCTGTGTCCCGGGGGCTTTTTGAGGGGGCGTCCAGGCAGTGGCCAGGGGAGGACTCTGCAGTGAGATCATTTGACCAAACAAACCCAAAGGGAACTCACCAGCTCAGTGACATAAACAAGAGAGAAAACAGTCCTGACCATGGAGAGGCCTTCCTATGAGCGAGGACAGAAAAGAGGCCGATGCCAAAGTGCACATCACATGTTACACTACTCATTTCACTAAAACATAAACATAATTATAGACAACATAATAGTTTTTCTAGTTCGACACCTGTCTAAATTGCAGAAGTTATGATTAGACTAATACAAATAAATTACAACACTTTTATTTTGTTAAATGAAGATTTTAACTGCCAGAAAAACTCCTTCCTTGCAAGTAAATTGTTCCTTCATTTTGGATGAAATTTTTGGTGATGATGACATAGATAGAGGTATTCTGTTTTAGAACCATAGACTGTATATATAAATGGACATAGCTAACCTGCTAGCTGCCGCGTTCCAAATAGTAAGTGAGCATGGGCAGGCTTCTGCCTCCAATCGACTCTGGCTCAAATTTACTTTACATTGAAAAATTGTCGTCCATCTCTCTGCAACTGCTGCAGTGAGCCTCATCATTCTGGTTTTAAAATGTTCGTATTAACCCGATCTACATAATCTTGCTGTTTTTATTTCGCTTTTTTGTCTGTAAACCAAAATATGAACATTAATAACAGACTAATCAGGTGCCTTCTTTCCCCAAGGTCGTTCCCACCGTTTGCAGCAGGTTTGATTGACAGCGTTGCCAAGCGCCTGCTCCTTGCTAAACCAGCGGTGCGGGCGGGAAGGAGCGTTACCTTCAACAGCCTCGCTCCGAATTGGCTCTTTAGTTGCTATGATACTCGTGGTCTGAATTCAGCTCCAAATTCGCCCCTATAACTGCTAACCTCGATGAGCTTAATTTGACTGGAGCCGAACGCTATGGGTGACGTCACACTCAGTCCACTTTTTTATACAGTCTAAGGTTAGAACGCATTGCTACCTCCTGTATTTTTTTTTTTCCCCACAAACTTCCACTTGACTGACTTAAAACTATGGTAAATACAGTACTTACCACAGGTACTATCCCACCAAACTAAGTCATAATTAGAAAAACTTCAACAGTCAAGGACAATAAATACTAATCGGACATTTGCATTTGGAGCGTGGGATATGGAGCATTTTAGTAAGTTTCTATTTATTTTTGCAGTTGTGGGTCTTACTCAGTCACACTTTATATCCTTGTTATATAGTCAGAAGATGTCCCAAAATGAATGCCCTTCCACATAATAACCCTTTATATGCTCAAAAATTAATTTCACAACCACTGCATTCTGCCTGCATGACATCCCACGCCACTAAACCCACTAAACCGTGCTCTCCTCTCGGGCACTTTAACAACGCGACGGTGAATTTTAATAGTTTCCTGATCTCCCGTTATCCCAAGGCGGTCAGGGGGTAGCGGGCAGCAGGCGAGTGCTCGGTGGGGGGGCCCTTGGGTGGCTCCCACAGGATCACACTGCACAAATGTCACCCATAAAAGCACCACCAAACACACATGAAGCAGCTCCACTTGACATTTCCCCCCTGCTGAGAGCGCAGCGCTGACTCCACTCATTGTTACATCATCTGCCCTTTCGCAGGCCTTGTTTTTCCAAATAGTTACTGCTTTGGAAGTTGGAA
>KN487126.1:0-12077 GCA_000787095.1 Periophthalmodon schlosseri
CAGCCCTAAGAGGCAACTGCTGCTGTGGCTTTGAGCTTTACAAAAATACATTGAATTGAATTGAATTCACTTTATATTAGAAAACTGTGGCCCTTCTCTCTGTAACTGCTGCTGTCAGACTCGTCATTTTGGTCTTTAAATGTTCGTATTAACCCGCTCTACCTGATCCTGGTGTTTTTATTTTGCTATTGTGTCCTGCTAAACCAGCGGTGCGGGCAGGAAGGGGCGTTACCTTCAACAGCCTCGCTATGATACTCGTGGTGGGAGTTCCAAATATGGACCTTGGCTCCAAGTTGGCCCCTATAACTGCTCTAACCTCGATGAGCTTCATTTGACTGGAGCCGAACGCTGTGGGTGACATCACACTCACTTAGTCCACTTCTTTATACAGTCTATGGTCTCTTTGGGAGCTGGAATCGCACCGCCTGCCTGTGGGTCAGTGGATCTGACCGCTCAAAACAATGATGTTTATGTCGAGAGCGGGATTCAAACCCCCAGTCTTCAGATCAGTGGGCAAACACTCTACCAACTGAGCTCCTGTCTCCCCATGTAACACATGTGAGCCTCTTGAGTACGTTTAGTATTTGATGGAGCTATTAAAATGGTATTTGGTGTGTTCTTGTGTCAAATATTCATGTTAGCTCTGTCTCCCCATGTAACACATGTGAACCTCTTGAGTACGTTTAGTATTTGATGGAGCTATTAAAATGGTATTTGGTGTGTTCTTGTGTCAAATATTCATGTTAGCTCTTCATGTAAGTAGGTTTCGTTTGACTCCACGCTACAATGAGGTCTCATTTTCAGACAGATTTTCCTCACTTTGTTTAACATGTTCTGACTTGGAGCGGGGAGCCTTTTAATATGCGCCCGGCAAACAGAATTTTAATAGAAGAGAAAGTGACTTTGAGCTATTTTGAGGTGACTATGTCCAATTTAGAGGTAAAACTGTTAGCAAAAAAACGCTAACACCATTGTTAGTGGTGCCTGAATGTCCAAGGAATGAAAGTAGTGCACTCAAAATTTTTCACAATGCACCTTGAAAAGTCGTGGGCATCAGTGGTCACTAGATCGGTCAATATAGACCACAATGCACTGCGAGAGTCGGAAAAACACCAGCGGACAGAGACAGGTCTTTAACTGGACACAACACGACTGAATGAAGCAGACGAAGCTGTTGATCCTGATTCTGAATAAAACACTCTTAAATAAACCGGTGCTGTGTAAAATTGCTAGCATTAGCCGCCTTATCTCGAGCTGCTAAAAGAGAGAGAATTTCCACATCTCAGACAAAAATTTTAAAAATCCAGTCCGTTTACGTGAGATCCATCTTGACATAAACTTCACATCAGGTTTGTGGAGTTATAGTGTGCAGTTTTGTATCATGTTTTTGTATATTTATGGAGAATTGTCGTGTGGGAGCATGGGTGACGTAGGCTTGTGGGCGGAGCCTTGCACAGAATCTAACCGTAAGGAGGGTTCGGATAGGGCCCAGGGGAGATCGCTAGATTACTCAAACATGCATGGACGACATCTAAAACCTCTTCAGACATGTTTTTGATGAAGGAACAAAGTTATAACATGGGAGAAAGCTCAAAAAATCGATTATGTATAATACCCCCTCTTTAAGATACACATCCGAGCGGCTTCTTCAGTTCGTTTTGCTTTAAGTTAAAATCATTGCTCCTAAACTCGAAGCTAAAATAGCGGCACCCTTCACGCTGAGGTCACTTTGTTCTCTCTGTATTAGCATGGCCCGATCACTAAAGCTCAAGTGAAGCTGATAGAATTCCAGCTCAGGCTCAAACATTTCAAGGACAAACATGGAGACACTTCACACTTTAGCCACCAGGGTCGATTTCTTTTTCATGTTGTTTTAAAGGGCCCACATTACTCTATTGTCAGATCTCTGTTCTAAAGTTGTTTCCTCATCACAAACAGACCTGGAGTTGTGTTTTGTTTCATTCACATGTTTAAAACACAAACCCTGCATATTTAGAGTTCTTCTCTCAAAACGAAAAAACACACTGTTCCACCTTGTGATGTCATGTGGTAATACAGGAAGTGCTCCACTGTGTTTTTAAACTCCATCCTTCGGTAGAATCATTTGGATGATATCACCCCTGGAATTTCCCATTTCCATTGAACAAAAGATAAAAGGAGCTGTTAACTTGAAAACTACCACTTCTAGACATCACAAGATGGAACAGAGCATTTCGAGATTTGGAGATGTAGACAGACTAATAATAAAGTGTTACTCAAACACGTGTGAATGAAACAAAACACAACTCCAGGTATGTTTTTGAGGAGGTAACAGCATTAGAACATAGATCAGAAAACAGCACAGGGCCTTGAATAGATCAGTGCATTTCCAGACCTTCTTTCTCTAGTTTATCCCCAATAACACAGAATTTCTCCACCCACAACAAACAAACAGAAGCACGTCTTATCCTCCTTTGCTTCCCCTAAACGCTCCCTGTATTAAATCAAACCAGATTCTGTTGTTCCCTGTTGCGTCTCCCTCCAGCCTGACAAACTGACAGACGTTTCAGATGGTGCTTCTTCCCGGGACATGAGTGTTTGGCTGTGTGCCTGCGAAACCTCAGGACTCATGGGAAAAACACTGCTCCTCTCTGTAAAGCTGCCTCCTTCTCCTCCCTCTGATAAATCTATTGACTCTTTTGTATCTGTCCTCACTTGTCTATTCCATTTGGAGCCCGCGAGGAGCTTTTATCGTCACGGCGACAGGCAGTTGTGGAAGCTCGGGGCCCGTCAGTCTTGTTTGGGAATGTGCGTTTGGCTGCGAGGCTCCTGAAGTCTACGTTTCAAAAAGGCTAATGTAGTTAAAGCGCTGATAAACACTCGCAGTGGCTCAAGAGGGAGCGGCGTGTCAAGATGTCTGCTAGCATGCTACGCTACTCCCAGGACCTCTCCAGCCGCGCGCAGTATCTTTCATCTTTTGCTTTTGTTAAGACTCTATTTGTTCCCTCTTTTCTCCCTCTCTTCTCTCTCCCTTTTCTCCCTCCCTCTCCTGCAGCTCTTAAGTCATCTTTCATCTTTTGCTTTGTTGCCACTCTATTTCTTCCTCCTTCTCTCTCTCTCCCCCCCTCTCTCTCGCTCTCCCCTCCTCTCTCCCTCTCTCGCTCTCTCTCTTTCTCTCTCTCCTCCCTCCCTCTCCCTCTCTCTCTGTCTCCCTCTCTCCCCCTCCCTCTCTCCCCCTCCATCTCTCTCTTTCTCCCTCTCTCGCTCTCCCTCCCTCTATACCCCTCTCTCCCTCTCTCGCTCTCTCTCTCCCTCTATCCCCCTCCCTTCATCTCTCTCTTTCTCCCTCTCCCCTCCTCTCTCCCTCTCTCTCCCTCTGCCCCCCTCCCTCCATCTCTCTCTTTCTCCCTCTCTCTTCCTCTCGCTCTCCCTCAACCCCCCTTCTCCTCCGTCTCTCTCTCTCCCTCTCCTCCTCTGTCTCTCTCTTTCTCCCTCTCTTTTTCCCTCTCTCTCCTCCTCTGTCTCTCTCCTCCTCTGTCTCTCTCCTCCTCCATCTCTCTTTCTTCCTCTCTTTCTCCTCCTCTGTCTCTCTTTCTCCCCCTCTCTCCTCCTCCGTCTCTCTCCTCCTTTGTCTCTCTTTCCCCTCCTCTGTCTCTCTCCTCCTCCTTTGTCTCTCTTTCTCCCTCTCTCTCCTCCTCCATCTCTCTCCTTCTCTGTCTCTCTTTCTCCCCCTCTCTCCTCCTCTGTCTCTCTTTCTCCCTCTCTCTCCTCCTCCGTCTCTCTTCTCCTCCATCTCTCTTTCTCCCCCTCTCTCTTTCTCTCCCTCTCTCCTCTTCCCTCTCTCTCCTCCTCCGTCTCTCTCTTTCTCCCTCTCTCTCCTCCTCCGTCTCTCTCTTTCTACCTCTCTCTCCTCCTCGTCTCTCTTTCTCCCCCTCTCCTCTTCCCTCTCTCTCCTCCTCCGTCTCTCTCTTTCTCCCTCTCTCTCCTCCTCCGTCGCTCTTTCTCCCTCTCTTTCTCTTTTGCAGCTCTTTACTCATCAGTTGTTCAATAGGAGGTGTAGAAATGTTTTTATAAATGTGATGCCTCCAGCGAACTTCATATCAGACTAATGATGCCTGAGACAGAGCTGATGCTACATTAGCACTGATGCTACATTAGCACTGATGCTACATTAGCACTGATGCTACATGAGCTGACTTTCTTGTGAGCTGAGTGAGAATATTGATTTAAAATGTATACTTTTAAGATCATTATAAAAATATGCAAGTATGTTTGTATTTTTATAGTAAAAAAAAATAATAATAAACCCTCAGCCTTTTCAGCAGGTCTCAAAGAATAAGAAAAATACTTTCAGTCTTGTTCAAAAGTAGAAAGTAAAAAGTACAAATACTGCTCTCAAATGTAGTGAAGTAAAAGTTAAAAGTATACACTTTAAAACGGAATTTTAAAAGTACAGTACAGATACTTAATATTTATAATTAAGTACAGAACTTTACTTGTGCTTTGTTACATTCCACCACTGACATTATGGCATTGAATTTTTCCATCTCCATGTAGACAAGCAGAAAAGTTCCACAGTGCACCTTTAACACTACAGTTAATGAGTCAGTATTACTACACACATTTTTGTTTGTCTCTTTGTTTTATTTTTATTTTTTCCAATGAAAAAACACCTGGACTGAAGAAATGCAAGCTACAATGCCATACTGTGGAACATTCCAGGCATAGAAATAACATGTCCATGAAGACAAATATTTGTGTGAGTCCCACCAGAGAGAGTTTTTCTAACAATGATATTAACAGCACAGTGAGTAAATCAGCACAAGAGCAGACGTGAGCTTATTCATACTTTGCAGTGACATCACACTGAGGGTGTACATGTATGTCTATGGTGGAATGTTCAGCAGTTACCATGGAGACACAAAAAAGTTTTCATCTGAAAACTCAAGAAAAACTCACAAAATGGATTTAAACAGCACATTTTCATTTTCCTGTGATCAATCCGAGCGTTCATGGTCCTGTTTAGGAGTTTAATTTTACATAAAAAGATGAGAGTGACTAACTGAAAAACTGTTGGCTAATGCTAGCTAGCTTGTGACTGTAATGCTATTTGAGAGGACGTGTTGTAGTCCCAGATAAATCAGCTCCTTCTGGTCAGATTGTGGTGAAATAAAACTCAGATTAAAGCCTAACAAAGCCTCAGACAGAGCAGTGCCCACAGTTAGCAGCACAACCCCAGGGATTGTTGACGACATCGGCTCCATATCCATGACGTCATTATTTATCTTGAGTCTTTTTACTTTTATTCCGTCACTTCTCGCTGTGATCTGGAAAAACCTTGAATGTTCAAACCTAATATTTCAAAGGTGATGTCAGAGTAAAATCGTTGTGGATGCGTTTGACGATGTCTCCTGGGCTTTTCAGCAGATGGCGCTGGATAAACAACATTTATCAGTGCCCAAGGCTGCGGGGCGGGTCTGGAAGTTTCTCTTTTAAAGCCACAGTTTGTATCAGCTCAACAATGACGCTAATCTGCAGCCCTCGTCCTCCTTGTGTCTAGACGCTTGTGATTCTTTGCAGCTCTCTCTCATCAGCATTTTTTTCTCGCAAATATTTAACACAAAACGCTCGTTTGTCCCTCTCTTGTTCGCAACAAAAATCCTAACTGCTGTTTCACAGTCTCAAGTCAATGGGACACTCAATGAAACTGATGCATTATTATGGTGCATGGATTTGAATGTGTGGTTAACAAGTTATATTCTCTATGGCCACACTGTCCTCTACAGGGGGCGCTATTTAGGGGTCCAGCCTTTTTTTAGCCAGCCAAAGCCTATTATAGCGTTACGACATAAAACTTTTGTTAAAATTTCACCAAGACTGTGTTTCTAGTTCATTCCTGGCTTGTGTCACCTGTCTGTTGTTGTCAGCCAATCACAGCCCACTGCCTTTGTCTTTCAGCCAATCACCTTAAACTATTCACAAAGGTACTTTCTCTTCCCTCCATAATCCAGCAATATTATCAACGTATCAGCACATCTTCATTAAAAACACCTGTAACTGAATAAATACAAGTTAGATCTGTTTAATGCCATACTGTGGAACATTCTACACAAAGCAGTATAGTCTCCATGGAGACAAGCAGGTAGTGGACCGGTGGTGACTTTATTGAGTTTCAGCTTCCTGGTTAGAGGCAATATTTTGAGGACTTTTACCATTCAAAAGGTATAATATTTTGTTTAAAGTGGTTTAAAGTTGGACTGTGTAATATTATATTTCAGATTTAGCTAAAAATGTTTGCATTTTTTCCAGTTTGGCCATTTTTTTTAGGTTTTAATATTGACTTCCTGGTCGTAAATCATGACATCACATTAGGGAATTCCATAACTGTTACCTAGCAACCATGTGGTACACTGAGCCAAAACTTTTCTAATGTCACAGAGATCATTATGTGGCAAACACAATTATAAGAAAACAGCATTATTTTGTTGACATCATGTTTAAAGTGTCAGGAAAATGTGTTTGTGTTGTGTAAATTGGGCTGCACTTTTGGACAGAATTCTCCCAGTGTGATGTCATCAGTGTGGACCATAGACTGAAGTGGACTAAGTGAGTGTGACGTCACCCACAGCGTTTGGCTCCGGTCAAATAGGGCTGGTTATAGGGGCGGATTTTGAGCAGAGTTCCATATTTGGAATTCTGATCACGAGTATCATAGCAACCAAAGAGCCAATCCGGAGCGAGGCCGTTGAAGTTAACGCCCTTTCACTTAGCAACGCTGTCAATCAAACCTGTTGCTAATGCTAGCGGGAGTGACCTTGAGAAAAGAAGGTCCCTGATTTGTCTCTTATTAATGTTCATATCTTGATTCACGGAAACAATAGCAAAATAAACCCCAGGATCATGTAGAGCGGGTTAATACGAACATTTTTAGACCAAAATGACGAGTCTGACAGCAGCAGTTACAGAGAGATGGGCCACAGTTTTTCAATAGAAAATGAATTGGAGCCAGAGTCAATGGAGCCGGAAGCGCACACATGATCACTTCCTGTTTGGAACTCGGCGGCTAGCAGGTTAGCTGTGTCCATTTATATACAGTCTATGTGTGGAACTCTCCATTTCCTGTAATTTCTAACCTCTCAATTTATTTTTCAACTTTTCTTCACAAACTGCTTCTTGTTGGTGTAAAACTATAATTTACATTTACAACAGGTTTTATCCATCAAATTAACTTAAAATTACAGAATCAACAAAACCTGCGAAACACACTTTAAAAGTTAATTGCTATGGTAACAGTCCCACTTTTTCGTAATTCTGAAACCCATAGATTAGCTGGTAGATTAACACTACTTAAAGCAGGCCTTATATATGTGCTGTTTGTTATTGGATTCAAAGTTTAAAGCCGTTGTGTTGCAGTTTCTTTGGGCTCTGTGGCGTTTCCTTTTGCTGTGCGCTCTGCTGTTTCATCAGATCTCGTATTTAGCCACAAACAGTGAATCCCGGTGACGGCTCCAGCTAAAGACCACGCGGCAACTTTTGCGCTACTAAAAATATCTGCACGTTTTTCAAGTGAACGCTCGATTTACCCTGAGAATAATGTGTAGAGACAGTGGCTACAGGGACCTTTACTCCTGCTGCAGTATTATTTCAACGCCGTATACTTATGAATATATATATATTTGTTTACTTCAGTTGTTGTTCACATTCAAAAGTCGATGTGTTATTCTTGGGTTTTGCATGTTTTTTAGTTTTTTGTTAAAGTGAACCTGTCTGGAATGAACAAAATATAAGATCAAAGTTGGATTGATTTTTTTTTTTTTTTTACCCAGACGTTTTATTCCATATGCTTTTAAAGGTGATGTTGTGGTTCTTAAAGGTCCTGTATTACACAAAACTGACTCTTGTGAGGTTTAAGCCATGTTATGATGTTGTTACCTCATCACAAACATACCTGGAGTTGTTTGACCCTTAACCCTTTTGTATTAATCTGTCTACATCTCCAAAGCTCAAAACGCTCTGTTCCACCTTGTGATGTCATGAAGCGGTTGTTTTCATGTTAACTTTTTATCATGTTATAACGTTGTTCCCTCATCAAAAACATGCCTGAAGATGTTTTCGATGTCATCCGTGCATGTTTGACTAATCTAGTGATCTCTCTCAGGTCCTATCCAAACCTTCCTTACGATCAGCTGTACGATTTGTCCAAAGCTCCGCCCACAAGCCTACGTCACCCATGCTCCCACACGACAATTCTTCATAAATATACAAAAACGTGATGCAAAACAATACACTACAACTTCACAAACCTGATGTGATGTGCCCGCTACTTTTCAAGGTGCATTGTGGGAAATTTTGAGTGCACTACTTTTTCGCCTGCCGGTCATTGCGTAAAAATTGCGTGACCTAAATAGTGCCCCCTGTAGGAGATAGTGTGGACATTTGGACATAGTGAAGTTGTGTATGTGTTTGTTTGCACAGCAGAATATATAGGTCATTCAGTCATGTTGGTGATGTCATCAGTCATGTGATCTGTGCAGAGTGGAGTTTTCACTCACAGCTGTGGCTCCCGTGGACTAAGTGGGTCATGGAGAGACTGATATTAAGGACAGTATTATTTATTCATAAGTATTTCAAATCAGAAGATAACATTATAATAAAAGAGGGGGCATGTTACTTCTATATGAATATATGAAATGTGATATGAATGTTTAATGCCATACTGTGGAACATTCTACACAAAGAAGTATGATCTCCATGGAGACAAGCAGGTGGTGGACCCTCCAACAGAATCCGCAGATAGTAGACTTTTCAGTGAATGGTATTAATTAATAATCTTTGACTTAAATGAGTTTCAACTTCCTCGTTATAGGCGACATTTTGAGGACTTTTAGCATTCAAAAGGTATAATATTTTGTTTAAAGCGCCTAGCAACAGATTCAACAACTCATTTAACTAAAACACACTTAGGATCATTACATTTCAAATTTAGCTATAAATGTTAGCATTTTTTTCCTGGTTTGGGCATTTTTTAGGTTTTAAAATTGACTTCCTGGTTGTAAATCGTGACATCACAATAGGGAATTCCATGACTGTTACCTAGCAACCATGTGGTACACTGAGCCAAAACTCCTCTAATGTCACAGAGTTTATTATTTGATCAATAAAAATATAAGAAAACTCATTTATTTTGTTAATATGATGTTAAAGACGGGGTATTTTACTTCCATGGGGTTTTAACTGTAACACATAACATATTTATATCACCATGTTTATTTTTATTGTTTTGAAAACGCTATATTCGTCCAAAACAGTGTATTAACATGTTTTATAAGTATTACTTTTGTTTCTGAGTCAAAAGTCCCTCCCCCTTCACAGCGCTATCACAACACAAATGGCGTGCGCTCCGCTAATGAAACTACTGCACATCACATCAGGTTTGTGAAGTTGTAGTGTATTGTTTTGTTTCATGTTTTTATAATATTTATGGAGAATTGTCGTGTGGGAGCATGGGTGACGTAGGCTTGTGGGCGGGGCCTTGGACAAACCTTACAGCTAACCGCAAGGAGGGTTTGAATAGGGTTCGGGGGAGATCACTAAATTACTTAAACCTGCATGGATGACATCGAAAACCTCTTCAGGCATGTTTTTGATGAAGGAACAACATTATAACATGGGAGAAAGCTCCAAAAAGTTGATTTTGCAGAATACCCCCTCTTTAAATCTAACGTAAGTGCAAATTTCAGTTTCTAAACCTGTGTATCTAAAAATGTATTAACCAAGTCATTTGTATTATTATTTTGTATGAGAAAAGACGGGCAAATCATTGTGCACTATATAAGCCTTGTGGAAGACAACAGAAGTGGTTCTTGGTTTCGTCACGAGGAAGTTCGGGGGATATGATGTAACCATAGCGATGTTCTGCTTCCTCTGAGCGTTCACACCTGTCACTCAAAGTACACAGCTGTATTTGAGCATAGAGCTTTAAACAGAAAGCTCTGGGCATCTCCAGGAAAGTCATATCAACATCCCAATCTGAACAGTCACTTTGAACATAATGCCCACCCCTCGTCACTGCATATTTTTTTACTTCTTTTGTTTCCCAGAATGCCCTGCTCGTGTCCTTTTGCTTAAATCCGTTGCTGTCAAACCAGCCCTTGAGTACACAGTGACAGAGGTCTGTAGCGGGTCGTGTCGCTCTGTGTCGGCCATCTTGGGTGAGTGCGGTGTCCTTTAGCTGGAGGTCAGTGAGGAGTGCCCTATCTGCTCCTTCATCTATTAGCTGTCCTGGCTCTGTGTGCGAGCCGATGGATGGAAAGATTTGACCCCGAGTTAAACATAATCACCTGAGCAGAGGAGAGCGGCTGTCAGCGTGGATCCCCCTCTGGATTACTGATTTCCTCATTTGAAAGTGTAATGATGAGAACGAGCAACAGAACGGGTGGGCTTAAGTAACAGAAACCAATGCAGACGGCTACTCTGAGTTAGTTTCATCAGCTACAGATTTTATCTTCCAACACAGTTCTGCCAAATTCCCAAAATCTCTCTTCTTAAAGGTCCTATATTATGCAAAACTGACTCTTGTGATGTCATGAAGTAGTAGTTTCCAAGTTAACAGCTCCTTTTACCTTTAGTTCAGTTGGTGTTGGCAATTCCAGCGCTGAAATCATCCAGATGATTCTACTGAAGGTGTGTGGAGTTTAAAAACACAGTGGAGCACTTCCGGTATTACCACATGACATCACAAGGTGGAACAAGGTGGAGAGTTTTCTGTTTGAGAGAAGAACTCAGCCTAATTGTGCAGGGTTTGTGCGTTAAACATGTGTGAATGAAACAAAACACAACTCCCGGTCTACAATATTAGAACAGAGATCAGAGAATTGTGTAATATGGGACCTTTAATATATCTTCAAAAACTTGCATTTGTTAGCATAGCGCCAATGCAAAGTCGCTGTTGTTTAGCATAACTGCATTGGGGGGGATGTGCTCATCTGCTTTGCTACCTTCTCTCTTAGCATTTCAACCTGTAATGATTGGATTTTTGGAGATTAATGGAAATGTAAATATTGGTGGAAGGAATAAACTGACCAAGGTCTTGGTGGAGGTTGCTGTCCTTTTAGTTAAATATCTGTCTCTCAGACGTGTTCAGACGTCTTTTAAGTGGTGTTCAGACGTCTTTTAGAAGGTGTTCAGGCGTCTTTTAGATGGTGTTCAGGCGTCTTTTAGATGGTGTTCAGACGTCTTTTAGATGTTGTTCAGGTGTCTTTTAGATGGTGTTCAAGCATCTTTTAGATGGTGTTCAGGTGTCTTTTAGATGGTGTTCAAGCATCTTTTAGATGGTGTTCAGGTGTCTTTTAGATGGTGTTCAAGCATCTTTTAGATGGTGTTCAGGTGTCTTTTAGATGGTGTTCAAGCATCTTTTAGATGGTGTTCAGGTGTCTTTTAGATGGTGTTCAAGCATCTTTTAGATGGTGTTCAGGTGTCTTTTAGATGGTGTTCAAGCATCTTTTAGATGGTGTTCAGGTGTCTTTTAGATGGTGTTCAAGCATCTTTTAGATGGTGTTCAGGTGTCTTTTAGATGGTGTTCAGGTGTCTTTTAGATGGTGTTCCAGGCGTCTTTAGATGGTGTTCAGGCGTCTTTTAGATGGTGTTCAGGCGTCTTTTAGATGATGTTCAGACTTCTTTTAGATGGCGTCTTTTAGAAACCCCCCATGGGAAATATTGTATAACAGTGTTTTTATGTTCCCACTCCTGTCAAAGCCTGTCCCTCCAAACGTTATCTTTAACCTTTACCTCCTGCCCTATCTCACAACAGGGTTTATCTTCCAATCTATGGCCAGTGTGCAGTGCATCAATTTAAGTGGGGAGGGCGTTTCACCTCCTATCTCCCCACACCTACCCCTCCTATCTCCCCACACCTACCCCTCCTATCTCCCCACACCTACCCCTCCTATCTCCCCACACCTACCCCTCCTATCTCCCACACCTGCCCCTCCTATCTCCCAAAACTACCCGTCCTATCTCCCTCACCTACCCCTCGTATCTCCCCTGACCATTGGCTGTGGTCAGACTGATCACATGGCTCGTCACTGGTCACTGCTGCT